>PVIW01003679.1:0-158872 GCA_004026585.1 Noctilio leporinus
GGGGGGACAGAGGGGAGCAAAAAGGGGATGGATGTAATACAACAACAATAAAATTTAAAAAAAAAAAAAGTAAAGTTGTAATTTATAACTAGTATTATAGTTATAAAGTATCCTTTGGCTTTCAACCAATACAGTTTTTTTATCTTTTTATTTATTTATTTTTTTAAAGCATACGATGAACTTTCAACAACTCTAATTGAAAAGGAAGAGGGGCCCTGTCAGCAACCTGATAACTGTTGGGTTACATCTGCTTGTTTAAATGGGAAAGATTATCTATCTATTTGAAAACTGCATGATGGATGAATGAGAAAGGCTGACCTTAACCTTTTAATTCTAAACCATGAAATTTTAAGTTTACTTTGGTTGAAGAAATTTAAGACTGATAAAAGAATGCAATTTTATTACTGCTTGTTTCAGAATGCATGTACTTCCACTAAACATGATTTATAAGGCCCAAAGAATGTCCATGGCACTATGGGTATGTGAAATGGGATCAGCTTCTTTCTGACACATGAACTCCTCTGTCAGAGTTGCTGGCACTTTTCTTTTTTGGTCCCACTGGAAATCCATCATAAACCATGTGCCTTCTCTGGCTCAATTCAGGGCCTTTGCGGCAGATCCAAGTGGAAGGCAGGATACATGAACCACCTTCAGGAAACAAAAACCTGGTCATGCTTAATTTTTTTACCTGTACATTTCAATATAAAAACTTAACTTCCCATTTAATCCCCACATAACTTCTGATCATAGTTTTAAAAGAACTGAGCACCATGGTTGTTCGACTGTGGTGTAGTTGTTCCTGCAGCTGTTCTAACTTTAGTTAGCTTGTCAACAATGGGGAATGGTAGCAATGGCTAAGACAACTGGTCAACGGGAGCATATTAGCCAGAACAAAACCACCCAAAGGTGGGAGCAGGATAAAGTTTATCCAACCAGAAATACATAACTGTTGTTATAATTCATATTCATAACATTTACAAAAGTCTGAAGAAAAGCAGGAGGGAGATTTTCTTTTTTCCTAGTGAAGAGTGTGATGTTCCTATCATCCCACAGGTGCAGCTCCTCCATGTCTGCTATGGAATGAACAGACTATGTTCGTGTAGCTATAATTAGGGGGAAAATATTAAGACTTTAAAACTGTAGTTCTTTTGACACTAGCAGAATGAGCAGTTTCACCAAATGTCCCAGAGAGCCATAAGCCTCTCTGAGGGTTAGGAATGAACAAAGCTTCTTTCAGAAGGAGAAAAAGAGACTGATGACTATGAGAGTGGCTTGCTATTCTTAGTACCAGTTGAGGCACCTCTGGCACAAGAATGTGTTAGGAGTGAGTCTGCTGCTGACAAGGCCGATTTATGTGAGAGGCACAGGACATTTTAAAACTAAGGAGATGCATTTCAAACAAAACTCTTTCATTAGGACAATGGCACATGCTTGGCCAGAAGCAAAAACACAAAGCAAGTAGTCCATTTCTCTTAGTGTCCATTTCATGAGCTTCATTTCTTGCCCACCGTTGTGCCCATTCCAGAAGAAAGCTTTCTGACTGCTGTTCCTTTTTAGTAAGAGAAAGCTGCAGTGTTATCATGTTCCGGGGAGATCTGCATTTGAAATGAAGGGATCCAAAGACTCACAATTTAACTGGTATGACTTTTTATACAACAATTAATGGTAGACTCTTAAGCTTTAGCACTGGAGAGATTCCAGACAAGACTTTCTTGCCCTTCCCTAAAGTGACAGCACCACTTCTTTCTGTGCTCAAGGCCAGTCTTGGAGCAGCAGGAAGAGGGGCAGCTTGGGAAGAGAAGAACTGTTCCATTTTAAATTGCAGGTGGCAGAATGTCTCATTAGTGCCTATTTTATCTTTTACTCACTCTGCAAGTTTTATGTGTTCATAATATATTTAAGTGTTATTTTCTGGACTTGATGACTAAGATTTTACACTTCAGCTCTCTCTGTTCTTTAAGAAGAAAAGTCATTTTGCAAATGTAAAACACCAAACTTTTAACAGATTTTAACTTAATGAGGTGGACATTTTCAGCAAATCATAATAGTTCCTATTCTCTTACAAATACCATCAAATGGACCCACGGTCGGGCCTGGTGATGAGTGGCTGGAACTAAGTCCCATGTGCTCTAATTTGCCCTGGACTCTGTTACCTTTGCATTTTTTAAAAAATATTTTATTATTTCCAGCGAGAGAGGAGGGGAGAGAGGCAGAGAAGGAGAGAAGCTTCAATGTATGGTTGCCTTTCAGCTGCCTCCAGCTATGGACCTGGCTGGAGACCTGGCTTGCAACCTGGTTTATGTGCCCTGGCTGGGGAATCGAACCAGCGGCCTTTGGGTTTGCAGGCCGGCACCTTATCTACTGTGCTACCATCCAGGCCACCCTTGCATTCTGATGGCTCACCTGGCACACAGTAGCCAGACTAATATTTGCGGAGTGACAATAATTTAGGGTTTTTTTTTTCTTAAAATCATGAACTAGGGTTATTGCTCTGGAAAAAAATAAGAATTCTCTGTGCTGCCCCATAATATATTTAGCCCATCTCTGCACTTACTTCCTGCTTCTTTTCCTGCTGGAGTGACTGTCCATGGTCAACTTGTCAATAGAAGATCACCACACAGTGTCAGAAGGTTTAATTTAATAGTTATATATGTGTCTATAGCTGCACCATTTCCCTATGCTCCTTGAACTCAGAAGAATTACTTATCCAAATTGCCAAAAGAATTTGTGTGATTAGAACACAGACTTTGACATATGGTAGATAGATAGATAGGTTAGATGTTGCTATAGAGCAAAAAATTCAAGCTAAAATAATACAATTATATCAAAGCTTCTGAATACAAAAGTTATTTTGAGAAAATGGGTACCAATTCAATTCTGCCATTACTATTCTTTTCAGCAAAGTAATTCTTGGTGGTCCATAATGAGACTTTAGCTACAAATTTCCATCAGCATTATGTAAATGCAAAGGTAATTTTTTTTACAGGATTGCAAGAAGAAAACATGCTCAATACCAACTTATTACAAGTCTAAATTAAGATGTGTAAAGAATGAGTAATGTTCTGTCATGTAATATGACAGAGAATGTCTGTAACATTTTGTGTATTAACAACTTATTTATATTGCCAGGCAAGAAAATACATAATGAAATTCAACATTCATGCATACAAATGTATCTTTGTGTGAAATGGGTGAGGAAAAAAATCACAAAATATGTCAGTCTGAAGCCTGTGGTTTCTAGTAGGTAGATATGGGGAAAATGAAGTTTTACAATTTCCCAGGTCATATAGTGCATAAAATCAGAAAATAATATTTTAACTCAAGGCAGAAGAAATCCATGGTTCTTTGTTTTTAAGGAATTATCATAACACATTTTTTTTAAATCACATTTATAATACCTCACTTTATTTTGCCTTGAGGTATCATGTCCTTTACTAAGGGCCATTTGTGTAGGTAAAACCATGTTAATTAGTTATGGCAATAAAAAAAAAAAGTAATTTGGTTGAAATTACCAAGTTCATTGTGTTATTATGTCAGGTCATACAAACAACTTATGATATATATACCAGAGAATAAAGATAGAAGAGGAAAGTATAGAAAAAAGACACATTTAACATGGGAGCAGGCAGTGATTGAAGAGATCAAAACATTGATTGAATGGACTAAAACATTAAACGAATGGTGAACTCTGATTTAGCAAGTGACAAGTGTGTTGGTAGACAACAAAAAACCCTCTGGCCAAAGCTAACAACCTGGAACTCTGGGAGCTGAAACCACAGTCCTGTTGCACAATGCCAAGTGAAAATCACATGCACTTCAGTCTTCTCATCTAAAAGATGAAGATATTGAACCAGATGTCCTCCAAAATTCATTTCAACTCCAAGCCTATGAACTTTCAAGAAGCCCTTTAAGACCGTTAGAAAAAAAAACAATGTGTTTTTAAATCAACTGAAAAAATCAAATGCTGTGCATGGTCTAGTTCTCTGGTAAGGTATCTGACTTTCACTTTTATACAGAAAAAATAGTGGAACATATTACCTTTAATTTTATGTAGTGTTTGAAGTACTTATACCAAAATTAATGAGGATAATAATAAAAATGTCTAGGTGTCGAATATTGTTACCATTTGGAATCCGGCCACCTGACATTCATAATAAACAAACTTGAACCCATATTTCATTATTTTACTAACGGACACTGAAAATATCCCTTCTAATTACTTTCCCATTTAGGTTCATGGTTTAGAAAGTCCAAAGTGTAGATACCAGACTGTGGCATTCCTCATATATCTATATAAGAAAGGAAAGGAGGGAAAGGACCAAAGATTTTTAAAGGTCTTTTAAGTGTGAAGCTATAACTTACTTCACAGATTAGTTGGGTCTGAAGTAGAAGCAAAAAGGAAGAAGAACTGTGTTAATATTTAAGATCATGTTAGAGCGATATCTGATCCCTAAGTCAAAGCTGCACATATCTGGTTGCTTGTTCCTGTTAGGGTACAGACAATCCCAGGGTATCTTTACTATGACTGGCAGAGTGATCTGCTGTCCCTGCCAGCTGGCACTCAGCACAGACTCATCACGAGGTAGCCTCTGTAAACAGAACCAACTGTGGGCAGGGCCTCAAAGGGGAGACCCAGCCCCATAAATGCCACGGAGCTTCAGGGAGATGGAAACTGAGCCATTCGGGACTAGGAATAACCCTCAGTCAGCTCTGCTTGTGGTTTCAGTAAATAGAGAGCTGGGCACAGCAGGGAGAGTGATTTTCTGCAAGGTACAAAGTTCACCATGAAGAAGAAGAAGACAAAGAACAACAGCAGGAGAAGAAGGGTGGAAAAGAAAGGTGAGGAGAAGAAGGAAGAAGAAAAGAGATAACTTTGGGGAATGGTAATAATCAAATGGTTTTCATGGATTTATATAAAAATTTATAGCTTTGGGAAAAATAATGCTCTCCTTAAGATTGCTTTCTTCCCAAGGCCTGATGTGTTATGAGCTGCAGTACAGGAACCAGGAGAGGCCATTCTACTATTTAGAAGGCAAGATATACTACAGGTTGAATCCCGAATGAATCTTTAGCCCAAAATGATTGCCTTGAACACAGACTCTGAGCTGCAACTCTACAATCCTGCAGCACGGTGGTAAAATGAACATTGCTTTTGATGTTAGTTTCTGCTTCCCTTCTGTTGAATGGGATCCAAGTGACCTCTCCTGCTCTCTCCTCCTCTTACCTTCCTTCCTTTCCTTCTAGCCAGGCTTGCCTCCTGCCCTTACCTACGGTCTATAAAAGGGTAGCCTGTAGGAAAAGGCACTTCAAGAGCTAGACCACCATTCTGGATTAGTTACAGACTCTCTCTTTGGTTCGTGCTGTAATGTTGTTTGATAGTGTTTGATATGTGTTGGGCCTAGATTGTGTAAACCAGTCATAAACGGAATTGTCAGGCTTTACCACTTTCTTCTTCCCCCACCCTCTTTCCTAATAGATTTGTGACTAACGGGTTAGAAATGATGGTACCTTGTGTTCTGCTGACTTCCTGTCAAGAATTGGGACCTTTACTATCCTGAACAAGAAAGGCTTTAAATGGAAATTTAATTAGGGGAGAGTGGTGGCTGTGGTGTGGTATGTAGCCAGGGCCTTGGGATCAAGCAGAATTGAGGGTGAGGAAGTGAAATTATGAGATAGAGGGTGCATTGATGCAGAAGATAATTTTCATTTGTTACTTCTTTTTCTCTAGGAGCTGTTTTGTCAGAAAACCCACTCTAAATAAATATGAACCAGCCACTTGACTTCGGCAATAATACTTTGCAGCCTCTGAGGCGGAGATCCTGCTCTTCTGGCCCTTTGCACCTGGGTCACCGTGAATCAGTGGCACTTAAATAGAATCTCAGCTGGCTGGGGCTGGCTGCAAAGGGGCAATGTCACCCTTTCTGCCCTGGCAGGGTGTGTTCATGCAACCAAATGAGTGCTCTAAGGAGTTGAGGTGGGGGCAGGGGTAGAAAAATTATACTGTTAGCTGTCATACTGAATTCTAGGCTTTCCTATGCATTGGCAATGTACAGATCTCAACAAGTTTGGGAGGCTGAAGCTTGCTCAAACTTTGAGTTCTGAAGCCACTCCATGGATTAAAGGTCAAGGGTGAAAAGAAAGTCTGATTCTGTGTGTGCGTGTGTGCACATGTGCACATACAGGCACAGACACAGAGGCACATGCTTTAGGCTCAGATAGCATGTCAGTTCTGACCCCTGCTGCGCACCTCATTTATCTCGTCCCTCGTGGTGCAGCACTGCACGCTGCGGGCCAGGGCACGCTCACCCGCCTCGGCCCTGGCACACCAGCTCACTCTCTCCCCGTCAAGGGCATCCAGCTGCTGTTGTAGGTTCTTTGCAGACACATTTGAGCAGTTCTAAAGGTAAAACAGAAGTGGCAGTTAACAAAGGGAACAGGCAAATCAGCAATGAGACAAACATGCTATTTACATGCATTATGAAACTCCTCAATGACATTTAGAAAAGAGGCTCCTGATTTATTTTCCTTTAAGCGTATTTGAATGTACTGATTTCAGAAAGAGGCCAGACACCCAACATGACGGGAGAGGCAAACCATTAGACTTCAAGTCTTGAAACTTCAGCTTTGAAGTTTGCTCATCACACCCAGCTCCTCGGAGACAGCAGTCATTATAAGGTATAATTTTTACTTCAAATGGCATACAATATGCATTAGGAACATTCGGCTTCTGTGCTGTAATTTTCCTGTCAACTTGAGCTCCACCTCAGGCTCATTATGCAAGTGCTCCAATCTCCACTTAGCGGAGGGCTGCTGAGGCCAAGGCCGACGTGAACTGGAGAACAATTTACATTATTTGTGCAAAGTGAGACATTTTACTATTTTTTTCCTTTAAAAAACAAATTTACTAATAAAGTAAAACTCTAAAAAGAAAGCTCTTTCTTTGCAAACAGATTCTATCAACAGTGACAGATATTTTGTATATCCTTCTGTTACAAAAATACTTTAGGTTCAGTGCATTCCATATGGTTAAGTAAATTATCTTAAATAAACTTTAAAATAAAACTGACCATTATTATTTTATTAATCTTATACATACTGGATAGAATAAATGTAGTATTTTCTACCTTAAATTAGAAATTTGGATATATATAGATACATAGAGTTTTGAAGAAAGTCCAACCATTGTTAGTATAAAAAGAACAGTTTGTGTGACATCGATGTAACCTGGCAGCCAAGGAGAGTGGACTGGAATGTGCATGTGTGAACAATGATGACTTCACTGTACTAGTCAGTGGGGGTGGTAGACACTGTTAACTGTGCATGAGTACTGTGTGGCTGTTACATTTAAAATGACTTAGTAGAGCAACAAATCTGTGTTAAATTTTGCATTAAGCTTGAACATTCCTCCAAGGACACTATTCAGATGATTCAGAAGGCCACAGCTATGGGCATCTAGTGACTGGCTTCATCACAACAACATGCCCCTCATTTATTACATCTTGGGCAGATTTTCTGGTGAAACATCAAATCATCCCAGGAACTTGGCCCCTCTATAGCCCAGATTTAGCACCCTGTGACTTTTGGCTTTTCCCAAACCTGAAACCACTTTTGAAAGGGAAGAGATTTCAGACCACTGATGAGATTCAGGGAAATATGACAGGGCAGTTGATGATGATTGGAAGAACTCTGTGAGGTCCCAAGGTACCTGCCTTGAAGGGACTGAGGTGTTATTGTCCTGTGTACAATGTCTCTTGTACCTTGTATCTTCTTCAATAAATGCCTCTTTTTCAAATTACATGGCTGGATACTTTCTGGGCAGACCTCATATATATTAAATCAGAGCCCAATGTGTTATTTATGAAAATTTGGTCTGAAATTATTTTCTTATCTTTTAGATACCCCTGTAACAAACATCTGTCTAGTAGAATAAAGCAGATCCAATCTCTAGTGTCCAGAGCCTTTGATCTCCACTAGGAGGCTTTTTATTCTGGGCTTTTATGGAACAACCAACTTCTCTGGGCCTCAAGACCCTTCATTTATAAAATGAGGATCCTGGGGGATGGTTTCTAGGACACCTCACAGATTTGAAATGCTAAAGCAGCATTGTCCAAGGAATATAACATAAGCCACATAAATAATTTTAAATTTTCTAGTAGTCAGAAAGTGAAAAGAAACAGGTGAAATCAATTTTCATAACATAGTTTAACAAAGTATGTCTAAATAGCAAACATTTAGCATGTTTTACCATGTGACCAAATATAAGAACATTATTTTTTATAGGTTTTTGAAATCTGGTATGCATTCCACACTCACAGCACATCTCAATTTTTACTCAATTTCTATCAGAAATACTTGATCTATATTTAAATTTCATAGAATTTATAGTTTAAATTCTAGATTCCCATATATCCAAGTTGTTCTGAACATATTTAAAATTTTTCCAATAACTGCATCAAGTGTCAATTTTTTAATTAAAAATATTTTAAAATTTAGTTTCCTAGTTGCATTTCACATGTTTCAAATGCAAAGAAAGAGCGGGGGTAGAGGTTGGGGGAGGGGGAATGGGATAAATGTAACAATAAAATAAAATTATTATTATTTTTTTATTTTTAAAAAGATTTTATTTATCACTTTTAGAGAGAGGGGAAGGGAGAAAGGCAGAGAGAGAGAAAGACACCAATGTATGGTTATCTTTCACCTGCTTCCAGTCACAGACCTGACTGGAGACCTGGCTTATAACCTGGTTATGTGCCCTGGCTGGGAATCGAACCAGTGACCTTTGGGTTCACAGGCTGGCACCTTATCCACTGCGCCACCAGCCAGGGCTAAATTTTTAAAAATTAAAAAAAAAAAAAAAACTCTAAATGCTGTATTTGACAACATATCTCCACAATTTTTAAGTTAGCATAAGAATAGATGTATTAGACAATATTTTTATAATCAGTCTTTTTCTCCTTGAAATATTTTTCCTATGTTTTAGGTGGTAGAAACACCCCACAAATAACTACCCAGGGCTGTAATGTATTTTTTAATTGACCCTATGCTAGGCAGCCTGCCCGGTTTCTCCCCTCCGGCAGCCCACCTCCCAGCTGCATTTAGGTCTGAGTGATGGTGATGTAAGTGGCTTGCTTACAGGACTCTGCACTGAGGAGATGATGTCTGCACCCAGGCACAGGGTCAGTTTGTGGAGATGGCCTATGTGTGCCCGCTTTTCCTGAGAGCGGCTGAGCTGAACCTGGGCATCCTGAGCATTTTCCAGGTCCTTCAGCTGTTCCAGAAACTCCAATTCTCTTGATCTGATGAGATGTTCCAGCTGGAATAGAGAGCATTAACAATGAACATGAGTTTCATTTTAACGAAGACAGATGTTTAAAGCCTCTTTCCTACAATGTAATTTCCTAGCTGGTCAAATGCTGCCAAGCCCATCTACAATGGTTAGTGTTATAACCAAATACGAGTTATAAGGCTGCAAATCAATAGGGTAAAACTGAGGGGTTAATGTCATTTTTATTAAACAAGAAAACTTTGTGGTCATCAGCTAAATCTTAAGGAAACCGAGGTCTGTGATCTGAAAAAATTCAGAGGCTATTTCAAAGGGTTATCATGACATCTCCATTTTATGTTAACAGAGGCTAATAACTATGAGATCTTACTGAGCATTCTATAACGCCAGGTACTTAAAATACAAAAACAAAAACAAAAAACGGTTGAATTTATTTTCTGCCCCCAAAGAGCTTATACTTGAGTTGGGGGTAAAAAGTAATTAAAAATGAAGATGCTAAAATGACAAATGTGTGGAATAACCAAGGAGAGTTCTAGAAATTGAGAAGAGTATGAAGTCTTTCATGTGAGGAAGGCTCAGGGGAAGCAGGGTTTCGATGGCCGAGGAGACCGGGCAGGGCCTGTCAGGTAATCCCGCGCTCAACGCTCAGAAGCGTGTGTGCCGCCTTTGAGCGCAGAGCCAGAGCGAGGCTGCTTGGGCGCATGCAGGAGTTGTGAGAGAAAAGTGAGAGGCCAGATTGTGGAAAGCTTATAATATCAGAATAACCAACTTGGCGTCTATTTATTCTACAGTAATTTGGATTTAATTTCTTAGTTTAAAACTGAGGGTCTTCCAGATCTCCGTGTCAAGTCTCACCTCTTCCTTGACTTGGTGGAACTGGACTGTCTTGTACAGGATGTCCTCATAGGCTTGGATTCTCTCTTGCTGTTGTTGATGAAGGTGAAGGAGATCCTTCAGCTGCTGAGACTTTTCTTTCACAGGGGCCCCTCTGTCAGTTAGCACTTCTGATTCTTTTATAAGGTATTGAACCTCATCATTCAGTTGCTACAATGTTGGCAGCAATAGAGAAGATCCAGCTTTTAGAGATTTTGTATTTTACAGTTGACTCTACCGAGATCTAAATAACCCATCATTTTCTCATTTGTTAACAAAAATGTTTTGAGTCTCACTCCAAGCCCTACAAGTCCAGGGGTTGATGTGCTTGATGCCAGGGGTGTATTATTCCCCCTCTGTCTTCTCAGAAAAACGTTTTAGATGAGGAGCAATGAAAAAAAGGATTTTAAAATTAGATGGTGTAATGGAAAGTCAGATACTTCTGTAGGTCACCAAATACTCTAGTCATCTGCTAAATAAATGCCTTTTAGATATTTTATGAAGCCTTTGATCATCTCCAATATGTAATACAGGCTGGAATCAGGTTTCTTATGGTAAGAACACCAAAAGAAGACAAGTATATAAATATATTAGGGGAATTACTTGTCCTCTGTGATAAAAGAATGATCAGAATGAACCACAGCTGAGTAGCACAGAAGATATGCTGCTTTAAAGGGGTCATCCCGGAATCCACAAATAGCCACTGCATGTAGGGAGAGATCAACTGCCTTCCCTTGTACCCAGCACTACTTAAACACCCCTCGTAGCAGCCCAGATCCTGGGGTAGAATGTGCAAAGTGTGGACAACTCGGGGGGGAGGGGAAGGGGAGCTATGATAATTTTAGGACTATCTTTTATCTTGCAGCAAAGATAAAAGAAATCAAAATGCCTTAGGATAAAGAGAAAATTTGCAGAAGAGTGACCTAATAAGAATCCTCAAGTTAAAATCAAGTACGTGGGTGTTAAATATATGAACCTCACAGTTAAAGAAGCTATACAGTGTCTAATTTAGAGGAATGTACACATGCACACACTCCTGCAGGTGCGGGGCACGTGCACATGGGCACACGTGAACTGCCAATAAACATACAACGTGGGGCATCAGTCAACCTAACATGAAGCTTAACTGGATTTTTTTAGAGTCCACTGTGGGTTACAATGCTGTATGTTTTATGTGTATGGAATTGGGGCAGGGGGCGGTTATGTATTATATCAGTTTATCTGAAAGGAACATTCAACCTTCCAATCCGGGATTCTTCCAAGCCAACACATACAAAGTAGTGACACAGGTATCTTCACTTGGCTGCAAAGGACAAGCATCCAGGCAGGAGGGTTACATGACTGACGACTATTTCTGGCAGCTGTGTTGCTCTGCCCCATTCAGGAGTATCAGGAGGTGGGGGCTTGGAATGCGTTAGCAATCAGGGCCTGGGAACATGGCTCCTGGTCTTAACTCTCAGGGCCTGAGGGCTCTCTGAGAGGGAAAATAGGAAAGCTCAGCAAAATTCCTGCGGGGGGGAGGGTGCTGGGGAGCAGTGGGTGAGGCGAAGACATCACAGGGTCATTTCAGAGGCAAAGGGCAGAGTCGCCTCAGTGTCAGAGTTGGCTCATCCCTGTTCTGCGACAACTCGATCTAAAACATGTCTATACCCCTCAGAAAATAACTACAGTAAATATATATGATGAAAACATTAATAAGGAAATCATGTAACATAAATTAAAGCCATCTAAGGCGACTTTTCGTACATTTTGTAGCCCAAATGTTTGTATATCATCAAATCCATAAGCATGCAGAAAAACTGTAGGAAAAATGTGTTTTTATGTGGATTTTTTGGACAAGCAATGCCTTAGTGGTTGTTTTGTTGCTGCTGTTGTTGTTTTAAAGTAATTCACCAGTCTGTTCAAATTAATTAGGTAAACTGCTACTGAACAATGAAAAATGTTTTCTATTCACCCAAGTCCATCAATTTGTTTCTTTACCTGGAACTGAGGCTTCATTGCGTGCCATTTTTTCCTTAGGCCTACAGTGGTCTGGAGGCTCCCTCCAAGGTCAAGTGCGGACACGGGCATAAGTGCTTCCTGGAGAAGTTTTAAGTTGTGACTAGTCTGAAATAAACATCGGATAGTTACACATGTTTCCTTTGCCACCATGAGCAAATGTGTCAGGATCATTTCAGTGATGACATGGTGTGTCATCCACCTTTTCAGTCCCCGTGAAAATACCACCTGGAGTGAGCTCGTGGCTCTAAACCACACTGACGAGGAAAAGTATAGGCTCCCATCTTTACCTCTTTTGGTTTTATTGTAGTAAAATATACAGAACAAATGTTAGCATTTTCCCCATTTTCCAGCGTGCAGTTCAGTGGCATTAGTTCATTCGCATTGGTGCACAACCACCAACACCATCCATCTCCAGAACTTTGTCAGCATCCCTAACTGCGACTCTGTACCCGTTAAATGCTAATTCCTGTTCCCGCCCTCATTTCAGCCCCTTGTAACTTCTATCCCGCCTCCTTTCTCCTACTCCAGGTACTTCATATAAGTGGAATCAGTTATCTATCTTTTCGTATTTGACTTATACCACTTGGCATGTTTTCAAGATTCCGCCACGTTGTGCCATATGCCAGAATTCCCTCACCTTTCTCAGTTGCTCTTTGAATGCTCCCCACTGCTGTTTCACAGGCTTGCTCGCGGCAGCTCTGAGTTGCCACGCCAGCCGCAGGCGGCTCAGTTCTTCTCTTTCTGCCTTCTGGCTTTTTATAGTGTTCTCCGTAAGGTGCACTTTGCTTTTCACATTTACCATTTCATTCTCTTTTGCCTGTTAAATTAACAATTCACATAATGACTTCTCTTTTCCGAGAGATAGGACATTTTTGCATATAACTACTTTAGGAGGCAAACGCTTGATCACAACCAAAACAGACCACGGGCGGTTCTGATACCAAGACAAGTCAGAAATGCCTGTGGAGAGGCGCGGCTGGGTTCTCTGAACCCATGTTCTATGCTGGGACCACAGGTCCTGAGTTCTCCAAGACCTCAGTGGTATGTGAGTCACCTGCTAGGGGCCGGTTATTTCCTGAGACTTGAGAGGGTGATTGAATGAGCTCCTGGATACAGAAATATTATATTAAAGCCAAGATTATTTTAATATAAGTTTTAATTATTTATTTATAATAACTTCAGTTATTATTTTCAGAGAGATGCAGGGAGGGAAGAAGAAAGGCAGAGAAACATCAATGTATGGTTGCCTTTCACCTGTCTCCAGCTGGGGGCCTGGCTTGCAACCTGGTTAAGTGCCCTGACTGGGAATTGAACCAGTGACCTTTGGGTTCTCAGGCTGGTGCCAATCCACTGAGCCACACCAGTCAGGGCTAATACATAAGTTTTAAAGTGCATTCTACCTTTCATTTTAACACCCCCAGTAACATGTCAAAATCGCAGGGAGTATAAAGGGGCAGATTTTTGTGGTCTGTTTTTTTTTTTCTTTAACCTACCTCATTGACGATATTACAACTATTTTAAGTTTCTCTTGGGAGCAGCATCTCACATTACTCCCTTTTGTGAGAAGAAAAATGTGCATCTATATACCCCACACTTGAATCTCCATTGTGCACCAGAAGCACAGTATCAAGGCTTCTCTTCCCTACTTTAGGTTCTGGCTGACTGGTTACAAACCCTTCAAACAATGGTTTTAAAAAAGGGAAATTCAATTGGAGGCAGAACAATGAGAGGTAAAGAGTAAGAAGACAATGTGCTATTTTATGTGCAAGGCATTAAAAACTGCAGAAGAACATGTGTTTGGCAAGTAAAGATTTTTCCTTTGATGGTCTGCCTTTCTCAATAAATACTTGAATTTCTAAGAAGTGAATATATGTGGATTTCTATAACGACAATGACAACTAAATATCTAAAAGTCAAGGGACCTTTTAGATTATAGTAAGAAAACAGTGTCATAAAAAATGTAATAGAACATGTAAAATAATAGGTTACCTTATTTTAAAATGATTTCAAACAACATTAATATTGTATATTTATATTATTATACTAATTTAGACATTATTAAGTGCTAATTAATTGCAAAAATATACTTGCAGGTCCTAAACGAGATTTTGCCCATAAATTTGGGAATCTAGGAATAAAATGATATGATGATTAACAAGACGATAAATGTTATGAAAAATATTAAACCAGTTCAGCAGGATGCACCCCAAATCATAATTTTTATCTATGCTCTTAATGAAGTTAGGGTATCTTTCTCATATTATTAAGAAACTAATAATGGAAATGTAATATGATAGATACATTAATGTTCACTTGGCAACCGCAGCATGCCAATGCCAATGCCAATCAGCAGGACATGGTGGTCTGAGTGAGGTCTAGAAAAGGGAGAGCAATAGCAGGATTTGTTGCTATCTAGATGGAAGGATCCAAAAAGAGCAATTATTTGGCAGACCTATATATTATGACCTCTCAGGGAGATTAAATAATCTAGTTAGTAAACGCCACTCATTCTACTTCCCAATACAGACACTACATTGTCTATTTTCCATTTAGAATCAAGCACACTAAGGTGTCTCCTGAGATCTTGCTTTTCAGATACCTTGATAACAGGAAGGCACCCAGATAGCAATCTTGGTGTCCACCACAACAAATTTGTAAATTTGTATTTTTATCAGATGGCTGCCAGATTTCGTATGTAATTCAGCTTCTCCAATTTTGATGATTTTTAGATGAACTAAAAAAATTTCAACTTCCAGCTTGAAAATGTGAGCCAGGGCAGCCTAACCAAGAGCGAACAGCCAGTAGACATCATCCCTTCTTAACAGCCAACCTGGCTAGCGCATGTCAACAATATTTGTCTCAAAGCCTAATAGTCTGAAAGACATGAAGGGAAATAAAAACCTGTTTCACCCGTTTCAGCAACAAATTCCTATCTCAGAATGCTGCTGAACCACTACAGTTAACTGTTATGTCAACCATAATTCTTATCAATAAGAAGGAATTTATCATATGACAGTAGTAAAGCATGCATTTAAAAAAGTAATGCCTGACATTTGATACATTTTTACTAGCTTACTGAGACAGGACCACAGGAGTGGAAAGCAAGAGAAAAAGTATACAATAGAAGCAACTCCAGATCTAGATGTAGGAATTAGCTGAAACACGCTTTAAAACGCCCATGATTGATATGGTTAAGAAAGTACAGCAAAGGTGAGGAAAGAAAGAACAAAAAAGAGAATTTCATCAGCAATTGATGTCTAATAAAAAAGAACCTGGAAACTAAAATTCCTGAAATGAAGTTAGTAGTAAACAAAAATGCAGTTTGCAAATATTTAAATTCTCTTATGAGTGCAAATTAGAGAAGTACATTATCAAGAAATGCAAAAATATATACTGAACAAAGTAAAAATGTAAAAGACAAATAGATGATAGGTAGTTAATACATGTTCTAAATGTCCCATATTAAAAAATAACAATTATTTAAAAAAATAATCATCTATATAACATAAGAACATAGGCAAACTGCTTAGTAACTTTCTTGTGATGCTTAAAGATAGATAAGATATATTAGAACTGTTTAATGTATATTTTGTTTCCACACAAATTGAACATGAATGGCCATTTAAACAACAAAGGTTGAAACAAAGAAGATAATATCATTCTCTCTATATTTACTAAATTAAGGAACTGACGCCCTAGGTCTTGAGCTAAAAAACAACAAAGATAAAGAAAAAATTGCCGCTGAAAGTAGATGAGGATAGTTAGAACCCAACTCTTCCAAATTAATTAAGGCTCTAGGCTGAGAATGATCACATCTCAGAGTAGTAAGAAAATTGTAGAGGCCAGTTATCCTTGCAGGGCTACAAAATATAGGGGAGGGGCCAGAAGATCAGAGAAAGAAAAATGCTTTGACTTTCAAAGAGGAGGAAAGTTGGATGACACAGTTTATAGCGTGGAAAGCTGTGCAATGAAAACCAGTGCAATAAGTTCATTGTTGATCAAGCAGTTTGTGGGCACTCTGGAAAGAATCCCTTGATCACTACGAGGCAACCTGATTCCTGCCTGATTATTTGTATGCAAATCATAGGACATTAGATAGATATGGGTAGAATTAAACCCAGGAGAGATGGTTAATGAATTGGACAACAGGTCCAAAATTAGTTTGATGAGATGGAATCATGGGTGAAGATGAACAAAAGGATATTAAATAGGGGTAAATATAAAGATCCACATTTGTGTGTAAAAGATAAATAGCTGACACAAATATAAAATTGAAGAGACCTAGCGTGGCGGGAATTGTAATAAAAACGCATGGGAATTTTATTTAATCACAAGCGTAATATGAAGCAGCAATGTGAAATCATGATTAAAAATGAATGTGTAATCTTAGGTCTTGTTAGTAAAGAATGATACCCCTTTGTTGTCCTCTGCATGGCAGTTGTACTTCACTTTTTGGTTGCATTTTATGAATGATTTTGACAAATCATAGAAATTTCTGGGAGGAAGAATCAGAATGGAGAAAGAAATGAACCTACTCATAGATTATAGAAAGAATTTCCATGTGGTTTGCTGCCAAAAAAGAGTAGACATAGCAACTATTTTCTATTTGAAGGATTTTCACGTGCAAGAGAAATCAAATATGAATACTTACCCTTCCTTTTGTGTAGCTACAGTGTGTTAGAACCAGATTTTAAGTCAGATTTGACTTGGTATTTAAAAGAAAATGTTTTCCAACAGCTGGTGTTTTCTAACAATGGAATGAGCAGTTTCATTAGGAAGATAACTTGAGATATTAAAGGAGGAGTGGATTAGCTATCTTTTAAGAATTCTGTAGAGAACTTTATATGGGTTGGAAGTTGTTAGAAAGATTCTACAATATTTTACAGATATAAGTGGCCAACTAAAGTTTAGGGTACATTTCTAAATATGATGGAACTTTGCTATAAAAGTAATAAATTCTTCAAGATGAAAATTCATCCTAAATGTTGACTTGAGCCACTGGAAACTTTGTAAGGACCTTGCTGCACACTCTCAACATAACTTAGAACTTGTGAGTGAATATCTAAGTAATAAAAATGATGCATTTGGATTACAGTCACTCTTTCATCTAGACAGCTAAGAAAGCCTTCATGTTTTAAACCTATGAGAAGTCTAGGACTAAATAAACAGAAATACTGTGCTTCAGCACTGCTGAAGTTTGAACGAAGCTACCAAAGAACTTTTTAAACCCATGCTGTTGGTTAAGTGATAGGTGGACTTTTGAATTTATGTATTTGACTTTGAAAAGTAATCCTTGCAGATGGTGTGACTCACATAATGTCATTCTCACCATATTCATTAAATTAAGGAATTCAAGCCCTAGGTCTTGAGGTCTAAAACTCCTCTTCAAAAAGAGCTGCCACAGCCCCTCAGCCGAGTCAGACAGATGCTTGGCTTTGGCCGTGTCCCCTTCCCGCCTCGGGTCTTCAGTTTGGTAAAACGCCTTCAGGCGCTGACACTGCTCCTCCGCCTAAAAGTCAGAGAAAGAGAGAAAATAAATGCAAGATTAAGAACACTAAGAACCCTTTTTAAAGAAAAATGACAATAAAAGCCTATATAAAAATAAAATGGAAACTATTTCAGAGTGTTTTAAATAATTATTAAATACTGCCAATTTACTGAAAAGATATGAAAATCTTCCTAGGTTGTTCACAGATAGGACCACTACTGCATAGTAAATTGAGTTAACAAGTTTATTATCTGTAAGACCTACTGACTGTAACCCAAATCATGTTTATGGAGTTTATATTTGTGTATGTTTTGCAACTGGGGACAATTTATGTCAAATACTGGTATGGTTCTATTTGAAGCTGAGTTTTATAATTCAGAAGAAAGCCATATACATACATATGTACACATATATGTTTATAATCAAGGAAGTAAGAAAGAAATATAAATCAGTGGAAAATTTTTAGTTAAAACAGTTTCCTTTGAATCAGCAATAAGCCAGAATAAGAGTATAAATAATTACTAATTTTCTGTACAAATATTAATATTAAACTGCTTTCATGAGCTAATCTTATTGAGGTATATTTCTTCATCTCTTTATAGAATTCTTTAGAATTATATTTTTTATTGGCTAACCAATGTAAGCAGTACTAGGCTATTTTCGATCACTCTCTTGGAAAGAACTTAAATAAAATCAAATGTGCCTACAGAACTAAAGACAAACATGTAATTGACTGATGTAGAAATAGTAGAAAACTCTGACACAAGTTTTTATACATTTTGAACAATACCTAATGGCCAATAAGACAAGACTCAAAGAGCTCAGAACCACCAAAATCAATCTAAATAGAGTGAGAAACTTTAGGCAATGGTTGGTTGTTGTATTTTAAGACTTTAACAATATTCATAATTCAAACGAACTTAATGAGGGAGCCTGCAAATAGCACTCAGTAACAGACGTGCTCTCCTCTGCCATATTCCATTTATCCATGGCCTCATTTTGCTGATGTTTGTTTCCTCAGCCCAGAATAATCTTTCCTCAATTTTGTGCCCCCCTTTATTCTTCGTGAGCTCATTAAAAATGCTACCTCCTCCATGGAGTCTTCTAAGATTTCTTAGTAAGAATTAAGCATTTATTTCCTTGGGTTCCCAAAGATAGTTTTGGAAGAAAAAAAACTAAAAGCAACTTATTGCAAGGACAGTATGCACATTGGCACACTGTGGAGGGACCACCAACTGGACATTGAGTAGAGAAGTACTTCCCAAAGAGGGAATATTTGATTTGTATCTTTCAGAATTGTCCAGAGTAGAAGGGAAGAGCAGAAGGGGATCCCAGGTGGAAGGAATGACAAGTGTGAAAATTCTGGCTTGTTCAGAGTTTGGCAAATGATGTTAGTGTGGGCGCAGTTCAGGTCGCACAAGCTGCGAGGTAAGAAGGAAGCTAGAGGGATAACTGTGTTGCAGAAAACCCCATCTGCAGGTTTCAATTCACTGTCTACTGTAACCAACATGATGTGACACATTCTCATTAATTATCACAGTGACTCAGAGTCAGGAAACCCATCAGTACTTCAACAGGACTGTGTACTCCAGGCTGGATGTCAATTTGATCAGCTGCCAGTTATGCGCAATCCTCAAAACACAAACTTTAATTCACCTGCCTCTTCCAACTGTTCCAAGAGCCTCCTTGAAGGCAAGTGAGAATGCTATAATTATAGGAATTCCCATGAATCTATAATAGTTTATTTTTTTGAGTAAGTTAATGTTAAACTTTAATACTTTATCCATTTTTGATGAATGTTATTCACAACTTGCTTCGCAAATTACATTTATCAAGTGGCCTGAATTTCAGGAGGTAACGAGATTAAATTTGTTTTAGAGTGCCCTTTTGAAAGGAGGAGCGGAAGGAAGGGATGATAGGAGGCCCAGAGATAAGGCGGAGGCAACTTCTTTAAGCGTGGCAGGAGATGATGAGGCCTTGAACCAGGACGAGGTGGTGCAAACGGGGAGGAGGGGGACTTCGGAAATATTTTAGGTTGTGTCTACAGACAGGCATAGACAGTCTGGCCTTTGAGATAGGAAAACACAAAAGAGAGGAGCCTGGGGATCCAATCTCAGTTTTAACGTGCACGAACTGTTTAATCTTGTATACCTAACTCCTCAGAGCTTCAGTTTCCCTCATTCGTGAAACACAATGTTAGCAAGTAAACACAGAGGTGTTGTAAGGATTAAAGAAAATCAGGAATGAAAAACATAGGGCCTGGTACAAAATAAGTGAACATTCAGAGACTTAGAAGCTTTGGCAAAGGACTTCTGAAAAATGATGAGGTCATTAACCCAAGTACAGGAGAAAGCATGTTTAAAATGGGATGAATATAATACAACAATAAAATAGAAATTAAAAAAAAAAAGAAGAAGAAGAAAGCATGTTTGATGAACAGATAACTGGTTGTGTGTTTTGTTGAGTTTCAGGAGCCCACAGGATATGGGCTCCTGAAATCATTAGTATGATTGGAAATTGAAAGCACTGGTCTGGAACTCAGACATGTTGGGGATGAAGCACCATTTTTCAGCTATTAGTAAACTGAAACCGTAAGTGGTGGTGTATGTAAGTTTTATAGGAAAAGCATGTAGAATGGGCAAAAGAAAGCACAGGCAAAATCTCTGGTACTGCCCTCATTTCAGGAAAGAGAACTAAATTAGGACAAAGGAGAAGGAATGGATAGAGAAGTAGATGGAGTGATTCCACTTAATGATGTGAAATATCCAAATAAGGCAAAACTATAGAGATAGCAGGCAGATCAGTGCTTGCATTAGGCTGGGAGTGGAAACCAAGATGGACTGAAACGTGCCCTGGGGCTCTTTGGAGGATGGAGCTACCAACTTGGAGTGTACTGACAGTTGCACAACTCAGTAAGTATAATAAAAATCACTGTCATCCAAATATATATGAGTTTTATGCTATGTAAGTTGTACCTCAAAAAATCTTTTTTTTAAGGCCAAAGGAGGTACAAATAGCAGGATTAAATAAATCTGGCAGACAGATTAAGCAGGATGAAGACTGAAAATAGACCATTTCATCTGTCAATCAGTATGTAGTTTATAAGGGCATTTTGAAGAGGTGACAGATAGCGGGACTGAAAAGGAAGTAAACTAAACTGCCATAGGATGAGGACTAGAGAGGATGAGCTAGTGGGGACAAGAAATGTCATCTTCCCATTGCCAAAGTCCAGCTGTGAAGGGAAGGAAAATTACAGAGTGGTTGCCTTCATGAGGGCAAGACCATTTGGGCATAGCTAGACCAAAGAAAAGGAAATAATGGAAAAAGCAAATTAGAAACATGAGAGAGGCTGGTGGAGCTAGATTCTAGAGGAAGTGGTAACACATAGGGAGGGATTGATTTCCAACAAGTGCTGGTCAGAAGTAAAGACTTCACCTTATTGGTCACAGTGGAGGTGGAATGAATGCATCAATTGGTTTGGAAATCTAAGGAGGTCAAGGCAATTAGGCTCAATGGCCTCCTACTTTTTTTCCAGTGAGATGAGAGATAATAGCACTGGCTGAGATTTAAATATGGAAACTGGTGTAAGATGTTTGAAAATTGCTACTGAATGGGCTCCAATAGTACATGGGCGACGGAGCTGAGTCAGAGACCCGCAAGTTTCTAACAGCAACAACCAGCACAACTGTACACTTTTCCACAGGAGATTCTGGAAGCTCGGAAAGAGAACCGGAGTGGACAGCGTTGGACTGCTCTAGTATTGGGAATCGGCAGGCTGAGCCAGGGTGGTAGGCTGGGGGCTGAGGGCATGGAGAATGGAGTGCAAATGAGGAACCATGAGCTGCTGCAGAGGGAAGGAAAACCTGAGGGGAAGGAGGGGACAGAGGGAGAGCACTGCCCAGTTTAGAAGGTTCTGCCGGATAGAACGATATATTATGTGAAAGCTGGGAAGGACCCAAGTTCTTCTGAGAAAGTACTGTTTGCAAAGCTAAACTTTCAGCCCTAAACCCAAGGCGCCAGAGGCCAGCATGGGTCATGGAAGTAGATTCTGAACCAGAAGCCAAGAAAGTCCATTTCTGGCAATAAAGATGCAGAAAATGAACATTGCTGTATACCTTCCCCACCATTTCAAATTCTGAATAAAAATCTTCATCAGCAGGATAACCCTGTCAATTTTAATACCTCTGCTGAATCATGAAAATTTGGAGCTAAATGACAGATATGACAAAAGGCAGAGTCAAGATGTGGAAAGGTAGTGGATACCTGGGATTTCCAGGGACTGGGCATACCATCCTCCAGAAGGGGGATTTTGCAGCCTGAGAGCTGACAGAGGAATGTGGGAAGGCTGGGTGGGGACAGGGGGAGGTAGGACGGGAGTGCTGGGAGGGTGGGAGTGAGAAGACAGAACTGAGCATGCTTCCTAACTGGTTGGCTTTACCCCTGAATGGCCTTGCGAACTCTCCCTCCCACTCAACCAGCACCTGCCACTTGGAAAGGAGGGTGATCTGCACGCACCTGGATGCACTGGGAACCTAGCTAGCCCTGTTCTAACAGTGATCTCATCTTCAAGAAACTGGAACATTTGAGAGACAGAATCCTAGTCTACTAGAGGGAATTTACAGATTGTCTAGGACCACCCCATCAAACAGTGCCTCAGAAGCAGCTCTCTAAAGCACTTTGTTAAAAGGCAATAAACAAGGCAAATCTGCCCTGACCAGGTGGCTCAGTTGGTTGGAGC
This sequence comes from Noctilio leporinus, assembly GCA_004026585.1. NCBI lineage: Eukaryota > Metazoa > Chordata > Mammalia > Chiroptera > Noctilionidae > Noctilio > Noctilio leporinus. The sequence continues at coordinate 22,384 of PVIW01003679.1, forward strand.
ATCAGCCTGTGCACCAAAGGTTGCAGGTTCAATCCCTGGTTCAGGGCACATATCTAGGTTGCAGGCCCAAGCCCCGGTTGGGATGTGTACAGCAGGCAACAAATTGATGTTTCTCTCTCTTTCTTCCTCTCTTGCTATAAAATTAATACAAATGTATCTTTAGGTGAGGATTAAAAAAAAAGAAGAAAAGCCAAGACATACCTAAGAATGGACCCAAAAGCGTAATTTCTGACTGTGTATTTTAAATTGCTTAGGTCTTCAAAGAGATTCATGGTTTAGAAGATGACTCATTTTTAAATAGTTTTGTTCTACGTTTAGGGCAGTGTGAACATTTATGGGCCATAGTTAAAAGCGTTCCAACACAACCACTTTGCTTACTTGTGTGTTTATGTACACTACATTTTAGTAAAGCCACTTACTGTTTTAGTGTTTGTATGGTGCCTTGGTGAACCAATGACCTATAAGAGAGTACATACTCTGGCGTGGAGGACATCGAATGACCCAGCAGGGCTTCCGTCCCCACAGAATTTGCGAAGATGGGCAGAGGCCAATTTGTTGATAAAGGTGACCACAAAGGTACCGTACCTCCTCTGATGACTTTAGAAATGCCACGTAGGTTTGTAGGACTTGCGACCGGGAGCCAATGCTTTGGCCAAGAATGTTTAATTCTTCCTCTAGCCATTTAGCTTTAGAAGAAAGTGATGCCACTTCAGCGGGTTCAAATTCATTTTTCTCTGTCATAAGTTTTGCAGCTGCTTCTAATTCATGTGATGCTTCCTATGAAAGCAAAGCATAGAGGGCCAGAAGTGGACAGGGGAATCATGAACATTCACATTTCGTTACCTTCTGCACATTCACCTATTACAGTTATTAATTAAACTTGTACCAAGACTCTCCTCAAAAAAGGAAGACACAATTTCCAAAAAAATTCTTAAATGGCATCTTAAAATTAAAACCATCTTAAAGTATTCTTTTACTCTATCAGCTACAGTTCTTATTGTGAGTATTCTAAATTTTGTGTTACAAATAGAAGAAAAGTTGTTTGGTATCAAATGTGGTAAAACAAAATGGTAGAAACATTTTAAATAATTTAAATAAAATAATCATATTTTAAAATAATTATTTTTAAAATTAACAATAGCTCTAGCAAATTCATAAGTAATTTTTATATACAATGTGGCAAGTTTATATAAACTACTCATTTTTAATTTATAAAAGTGACATTGATTATGCAGTCTTATTTGAGTTACTATCTAGAAGAGTTTTTAAATAAGTGTAGGGGAGTGTTATAAGGTTGTTTTTTTAAAAGATTTTATTAATTATTTTTCAGATAGAGGGGAAGGGAAAGAGGCAGAGAGGGAGAGAGACATCAATGTATGGTTGCCTATCATCTGCCTCTAGCCACAGACCTGGCTGGAGACCTGACCTGCAACCTGGTTATGTGCCCTGGCTGAGAATCGAACCAGCCACCTTTGGGTTCACAGGCCGGCACCATATCCACTGTGCCACCAGCCAGGGCTACTTATGGGTTTTAAATAGCCTAAAAGTTCAGTGAATTTTATTCGCTTAGGGTTGCTCTCCTATGCTTTATTTTATTGTAATTTTTGGCACATGAAATCTAACCACTGATTAAATAAATAAGTTCTGTAAGCATAGAAAGAGCCATATGAAATTTCATGTGATACCAAGCTAAGAATCAAGCAAATATGAAAGAAAGAAGTTTCATTTTTTCATTTGCTTCCTTACTTGTATTTAATATGCTTCCCTAGTATTCTGTTGAACCATGCTAATTTTCATTTACAAGTGCTGCTTCCAGACAGCACTTGGAAAAAAGAGGATGAAGGGAGTTTCTCCCATGCAATTTCTTCCTTAATTCTAAAAATTTTGGAATAAAAAAAGAATTTAGACATGCATTTTATTGTAAACATTTTATGTTCTTTAAAATATGAAAAAAAAATATGGGTCTAACTTTATTTGATAACATTTTGTCTATACAATTAGGCTATTGGTTTTATCATTTTTAATTAAATTTATTGGGGTGACATTGATTAATAGGTTTGAGCTGGACATTTCTATGATATTAAATCTGTATATTATACAGTGTGCCCACCACCCAAAGTCAAACCATCTTCGGCCACCATATATACAAACGTAATATATAATACATGTAAACATTATAAATAATGCATGAAAAACACCCCATTTAAAAATGAGTTTATCTGCGAGTTTGGGCAGGGGGGCTTCTGCTTCTTTTCAGCTGAGAACTGAAGGCAAGGCACAGCCATTTCCTGCTGACCTTGAGCCAGGGGAGACACCTGACTCAAGTTTCCTAAACACCTGCTGGGCCAGGCTGGGACTTGGTGCCGGTTTGGAGCTTCGGGCAGGAATACCTGAACCCAAGTCCCACGTGAAACAGGTGAAAGGGAGTTAGAGAAGGCACTAGGGAGAGGAGGGCAATTTCTGTCCCTGAATGTTTGGTGTGCAAACAAGATTTGCCTCCTGGGAGCTTGTACTAAGGCATGCTGCTTCTGGTAATTTTGTTGTGTAACTTACTCTAGCAGAAAATCACAAATAATCTTATAAAAGCACTCTCTCTGCCTCCTCTGGCACCCCAAAAGGACTTGCTAACAACTTTCAGGCCAGGAAAAAGGGCCAAGTGAGCATTCAATACCAAGCTAGAATGCTGAATTACAGTGAGCACCAACCCCCTAGTAAGTGCATCTAAAAATATAAATTATTCAGAAATACAGAAGAGTAGGAGTTTTTAAGTCATTATTTGCCATAATATTAATTTAGAATTTCACCCCACAAGTAAACTAGGATTCTTTTATAGCTACTGAGTATAAAAAAATTATCTTTACAAAATCATAATCATAATAATTATTATTGTATTTACCTTAGTTTGGATATCTAGTTGCAAATATTTACTCAAAATCTTCTCTGACTCAGAAAGGCTAGAACCAATATCCATTGCATTGGAAAGTACTGGACTGATTTCCTGAATTGACATTTCCACCTTTTGGAAAAAAAGAATATACTGCAGCCATAGTAATATGTATTTGCATATATGTATTTGCATATGCATAGAAAAGATACATACTACTCTTTACATTCCTGTTATACTCTAATATAGCAATATTAATCTAAAAATAGTTTTAAATATTTTATAATTTTATATTTAAATTAATAATGTTGCTCTAAATATGAGGTAATATTACTGACCCACCAATAGAGGGTATATGTTTAAAAATATTTCTTTTATTAACAGTAGTGAGATAAAAGCAATCATCCATGTATTCTAAGATAATCTGTATTATCTAGAAAGGATCATGTACTTGACAACACATCAACAGAGATGAATTTATCTGGTTAATTAACTCATAATCATCCACTGTATGGTGAATGGGGCCCAATTCTCAGGTACATTTTGAAGTAGAGGTCTACAGCCTGGATATTAGATCATCATATGGGTTGCTATTTTTAGGACTGGAGAGCCCTGGGGCAGCACCAAACCCCGAACATGTGATAATAAAACACAGGAACACACTTAGGTGGCTTAAGTGATGAATGTTCAAGGCTGCAGTCGATCCTCAGTACACATGCATTCATGAATAGAGTGACCTTTCAAGGTTCTATTCCATTCAAGTCAACTGTCCTTGTCCCCCACTCTAACTAGAGTTCATACTCCCAGTCAAACTGGTTCTAAGTTGGCAGTAAGACAAAAGCAACAGCTGTTTGGGTTCCTACTGCGGTTCCATTGCCACCAAATTAGCTTGATTGTCAAGCTCTAGGGAATGTGGCTCTACAGCTGCCACCGTATTTGGAATTTCCCTGGATCCAGGCATCAGGACAAGGCTCAGATTCCCAAGATTTTGGACCCATAACAGGTGGGAAGGCAATTTAAATAGAGACATGCTTAGCTAATAACCACTCTAGTGAAGCCTACTAACCCTGCTCATTTTAAGTCAGATGTATAAATCCACTTTATCAAAATGAAAATATCATTAAAAAGTTGAGACCCAACCTATGCAACAATATTCACTAGCATTAATATCACTGAGATATTACTAATTTTACTACGTATCCCATCTACAGATAAGCATTTCTTTAATCTAGTCCACATCAAGCCATCCTATTCCCTCCACAGTGAGGATTCCACATGTGTGTTTATATTCAGAAAGATCGTATCTATTGCACTGGCCTGGTTCAATAAAATATGACAATGGTGATTTACTCCTGGAACCCCTGAAATGCATCATTTTTGGTATCTATCTAATGTCCTCATGTTGTATGGTACCACATTAACAGAAACCTGTGCATTTTGGAACCATGCAGAGAATCATGTAAATCAAGGACACCATCCAAATATGCACATTGATTCAGTTAACACAGTTCTGCACAAAGTGAAGACTGCCTTTGCGTATACCTGTTCAGGGCTGGGGGCAAGGAGTATTACATAGACAGTTTGGCAACCTGGACAGGGATGGTTGATGAGCAACAGTGAATTGCAACTCTATTCTGTTCAATTATAAAACCTAATGTGGACCATGAGTGAAACCCAAGGAGACACCCACCCCAGTTCTCCCCCTAGGCCCATATGCTGCAATTGCCATACCATCTATTATCACCAAATAAGCAGTTGATCTCAATAGTAGTTTAAGGAAGAGACATTTAGGAAACTACCTTTCTTAGGTAGCCCTCCACGGAGGCTGCCAACTGTTGCTTCTTAAGTGCAAATTCCTTGTGCGCTGAACACTGTTCAGTCAGATGATCCACGCGTCGCTGAATGCATCCTATCATCTCATGGATGCCGGCTGCCCGAGAGCTGAACAGAACAAGCCAGCTGTTAGTTCACTCCACCCTCACAGAAAAGCCCCGGGAACAGGGAAGGTGTGAAAGTAGATTTGCTCTTTCATGAGAGGTAGGAGTGGACAGAAATTACCCAGTTTCAGGGTGTAGGATAATAGAAGTTAATTAGCTATCATCCTGGTACAGCAAAGTGCAAAACCAAATTATGTTCCTTTGTTTAACCAGTTGGTCGTAAGGGAAAAGATGAGTTATAGGTTTTACAACCAGATCTCATTTTCTTCTCTAAAGGTTTGATTTTTAATATTTCTCTAAGCTATTTTCGGGTCCTTATGGCAAAAAGCTGTTTGTTTGCCAAATGTTCTCCTGGGGGTGTTATTTAAAAGCTTCATTTATCTAAAAAAGCTCTTTGAATAGAAATGTGGATTAGCCAATTAACAAAACATTTATTAATCCAACAGGGTAAAATATTGATGTAACACTAAAGACCTTGTTCTGATGATTATAAATGCTTAAGGCTGCATTCATTAAAAGAAAATCAAGTTATCACCAACAGTTAGGAATCTAATGTACTTGTTCATAAAAAAGAAACCAAGCCTCACTGTCAGTTTTCACCAGTATTGGTCTCTTGAGAAATAGGAAAGTGACATGAGATCTCATAAAATGAAAATGCCTTTAAAGCAACAAATGAACTTAGATTTGGAACCTATTTACTCTAGTCTCGAGACAGATCTGCAAGTTTCCTAATCATTTCCAACTTAGGCCTGCAAGACAATGAAAGCACATTGCTGAGGGAATGAACCCCCTTTAACTTTTCAACCTATTGCTAAGACACAGACCATCCCACTATGTAAGAAGTAGAAGTCCTTCATTTCCTGTCAGTGACTTCCTAAAACACTAATGAAACTTAACTTGATAATTCTTAAATGTAATTACTCAGAGTTTAAAAAGATCCTGGAATGAGGTACATATTTCAGTAGTTTTACCTCAAATAATTAATTTATGACTCTGTAAAAATGAATTCAATTAGTAATGAAATGAGGGCAAGGCCCCGAAAGACAGAGAAGTAGAGTAACATCACGGGAATGATACGGAGGGTGCTGAAGGGGTGAGAGGCCCTCAGGCAGCTTAAGAATCTAGACGAACGAGCACAGGACTCAAGTGAACTGCGGGTACCATGCAAGTCCCAGAGAAGCTTAATCGGGGGGATCCTATTACTGACACATATTGTTTCACAGACATAATACTTGAAACAATGAGTTTTGTATAGTAATAAAGCAAAGACACCAAAGAATATAATCAAGAAACCAGGAGTTTTAGAAATCATTCTTGTAAGTCCACCTATTCTTTAAAAGTGGTGTACTGGTAATGTTAATCATAGTTTAACTAGGTTTTAGACTTTGAGATAGTATAAGCTAAAGAAACACTTAAAAGCCCAACTGTCCTATATTTTATAGGTTCCAAGTTTTCTATAGTATATGCAAATCTGGAATGAGAAAAATAAATACAAAAGAAAAAGTGAATCAGCACTATAGGAAGGTGGTAACAGAGAACAACGTTTGTGAAATAAATGGGTATATATTTTCTAAACACAATTATCGAATACAGTGGAACCTCAGTTCTCGAATTTAATTCGTTCCGGAAAACCGTGTGAGAAGCAATTTGAATATGAACCTCCTTGGTCACCTGAGATGTGTGTGACTGATCACACCGGTATCTGCATGAAAAGGCTGTTGGGTAGAGAATCGAGACCCAAGGTTTTGTTCGAGAACCAAGGCAGTCTAGAAGCGAGGTTTGACCGTACTTCCTTGATTAGTCATCAGTTTGAATGCTTCAAGCCATCTCTTTTCCAATTCTCATAACTACCCTATGATCTGGGTATAACTGTTATCTTATTTTAGAGATGAGCAAACTGAGGAACAGAAAAGCTCGGTAACTTGTCCAGGTCACAGTTACGTGGCCGAGCTGGGATTTGAACCTGTTAATCTGATCTCAGAGTCCTCACTCTTTCCCACCTCATAGTACCTTTTCTGGGTCTATAACACATGATAGAGGGGTGGGGGTACCCTCCCTGGGGGTACCCTCCCTTTAAAATTTCACTGTCCCTGGCATTGGGTGTTGATGGAAATAAGAGTTAGCCTGGCTGGCACGCTCTTTGGAAATTTTGTGGTTTCTCTAGGTCCTGCCTGCAGTTTTCGAAGTGGCCTCTAGAGGCGCATCGCGTCAGCACAGAGAAAGGAAACAGGAAAAAACCCCAAAATGTCAAGCACGTTCCTTCTGTAAAAATAATGCTCTTAGATGAATCGCTACCAACCAAATAGGATCTTTCTCTTTCTGTCTTTGGAAGGACCATTCATTTTTCATTTTTCAATGACCTGGGAGATTTGCTTTCATTATGTGGTGATTTGTGCTTTATCATGTGTATCAATTACATTGTAAATTCTTTAAGGGAAAGGACATTTGTTTTATTCATATATCATTACAGCCCCAAGCACATAGCCTTGTAAGCAGTAAAGTAATGAATGTTTCCAAGTTAAGTAAAATACACTTTGACAAATATTTAAAGGAAGAGAAGACAAATTTAAGGAACAAGAACACATGCACAGATAATTACTGCATAAAAGTGTCACTAGCAACAGCTTCCAAATAATGGCAATTTTGCCCTTTGCTCACTTATAGAAGTGGTAGACTATCAGAGGACTGTCTGGTTTCCTTTATGATAGTTTAGCATTTACAGTCAGGTGCACTGGAACTTCCCTCCTCTATTGGAAGTCTCGGAGAGGCAGGTTGACTCGCCCTGTTTCCCTGGGCATCACTGCCTATGTGCTGTGTGCTCTGCTCTTACGTGGGGCTCTCACCCCTTCCTCAGTATGAGAAATTCTCCATTATCTTGCTTACATTAGCCAGCTCCTATTTTCCTCTCTAAGTCCTCAGCCAGATCATCTCTGCCTGTCCTGGCATTAATTTCTCCTCTGATTCCCAGTTAGAATATGTCTGTCACACTTCTAACCCCAGTGCCACTCCCTCTCTCCTGCTTCTTCATGAAAATCGAATCTGCGGGTTAGAACCTGCACTGAGCCTATCATTTTTAGTTAAAAACTTTATCCATTGATGCCACACTTTTCTTTTGAACATCCCAAATATTTTAAAACATGGACAGCAATGCACACTGGCAATTTTCTCAGGGCCTGTAAAGCAGATGGTTTGATCAAAGGAAAAATATTACCTCCCTCTCTGCCAGCAATTCGTACATGAACTGAAAATAAATGAATACATTTCCATAAGTCACCCGGGAGTGAGCCCTATTATTTCACAATCATAGTAAATAAGTGATGGGATAAGAACTAAGGATGAATAATAGCCACTTGTTGAAGGAAGGGTTGTCATTTTGTTGATTCTGAAGCCACCCTGCTCATGCATAGTCTGACTGGGTGGAGGGGGCCAACTGTGGGTTAGACATCTAGATCTAAGGACCTGCAGCTCTATAATTGCATTGGAAATACAGGTTGATCTTTGAGCTTTCTCTGTAAGAATGGATGAGATGGATGGAACCTGACTGCAGTGTGAGTGTGAGGTTCCTTGGATTATTCCTATGTTGACTTTGACCTTTCCAAGCATCGCAGATACTCAAGAATAACAGACTGTGACAGTTTCTTCAGACATTTGTTAGAAACGCCATCATGGGAGCATTTGCTCCCTTGTTCAGTAGAGAAGATGGGAGGGGGAAGGAAAATGATGGATTTTTTTCCCCTAAAGAGCAGAGACTTATTGACTTCTTGCTAAAAAATAGGCTGTTCTCTTTGCTGTATAGAAACAGTTGTCCTATCTTTGCATCTGTCACAAAATGGAGCTGGGTGAGGGGAGCAAATCCCAGTGTTAATGTTTCCTAATGATTCTTTCCTGAGAACGGCAAGTTGCTTTCAAACCTTTCATAAATTACCATTGGCAGCCCATCTGGATTAGGAGCTGAACCAGATGGTAAGCACTTGACAGCTTACTCTATCTCATCAGAAGGAATCAGCTGACCATGGTTTTCTTTTTGTCCATGGCCAAATTATACTTTGGAAATGGAAAAAAAATCTATTTTCTTTATCTTTAGCTTGCTGCTTCTTTTGACAGGGACCCAAACAGTGTCCCATCATGTTTGTAATCTTTATTTTGGAGGAGACAAGAGTCGTTCTCTAGTTTTCATATCTACTTTGAAAAAATGCCCTTTGTACGATGGAAGTGAAATGTATGGTTTTAATTTTTTTTCTGATTGAAGTTATACACCTCAAGAACTCCTCCCTACCAAATAAATATCACACACACACACACACACACACCTTTAATATATGCATAAGAATGCAGACACAGAAAATAGTAAGTGGGGCTGAATCTAGAGAGCTCCTGGGTTCTGATACAGATACCTGCAGAGATGGCCAGAGGTTCCATCTCTGTGAGGCCACAGAGATCTACGTGAAGGGTGCCAGAGCTAGGACTCTACCTGAAATAAGTAACAGGGCTGGGGGTCTCTCTCCTTGTAAAAGGAGGTTGAAAATGCTGTACCTAAGTGCTATTTAGTCAGAGAAATCACATCCAGCTGGACATTCAGAAACCACCCCTCAGTCCTGAAATAATTCTCTGAATTGCATCTCTGAGAGCCACTGCATCTCACTGCGGCTAACGTGACCCTGATCCAACACCAGGAGACTATTCTGGACTGGAGACCCTGCGAGTTCAGGTGGAAGTCACTACAAAGCTGTTAAGGATGAAAGAACAAAAAGAAGGAACAAAACAAGGAAAATAAAGCCAAAAAACAAACATTTCCCACTCCAGATGAGAGTACAATCTAAAAATATTTCAAAACAAAGGAGGAAAATACATCCTAAAAAAAGATACTAAGTAATAAAGAGATAAATAATTGTACTCTATCTGAAATGAAAATAAATAGAACAGCCTAAAAATGATATTACCATAAACTCATGTGAGATCATTAGTGAGATCCAGGAAAATTCAACACCTGTAATAAACGAACAAGAAACTCTGAAACAAAAACAGTCAAATAAAAACAAAATTAGATATAAAACAAATGAGTTAGAAATGTACAAATATAGCTATGAAAACTAAAAAATCAGTGAATGGAAACCAAGAGAAAATTAACAAAAGAGAATATTAGTCTGAAGTGTTCGCCAAGAACTCAACATGAAGAGCTAAAGGAATAAAAGATACAAGAGTTTAGAGACCTGAAAGGCAGGCAGAGGCACACCAGCCTTCTACTAGTAATTCCAGGGGAAAAGAAGAGGCCGCAGCAGAAAATCAATATTTTAACAGGTAAGTGCTAAAAATTTTCCATGCTTATTGACATAAATCTTTAGATAAAAAGGACACAGCAAAAGCTAAAAATAGGCAAATCTTCTCATTTGAGATAATTTGAAAAATGTAAGAATAGATTTTAATTATTTCCTTCCAAAAAGTTTGTCCTTTGTAGTTCTTTCTCCCCTGCAAAGTTAGTGTGATGCTTTATATACAACTGGAATCTGACTTTTGCTCACTTAACATTATATTGTAAGAATTCTCTCTGTCTTTAAATATTCCTCGAAAACCACCACTTTGATACAAGCTGAGAATATTTCATGATGTGCTTGCCTTTAAAATATTAATACATGTCCCTGCAATTAGCTGGTTTTCGGATTCATGCTACTAGAAACAGAACTGTGATGAGCATTATATTCATAAATATATCCACTTACATCTCTCTCTCTTTTTTTGGGGGGGGGGCATTTAAATATGTTTTTTGGCAAATGTTTATTCATATCCTTTACTTATTTTTATATTTTTCACTTTCTCATTCATTCCTTTCTAAAAATTATTTTATTTTATTGTTGTTCAATTATTGTTATCCCAATTTTTCCCGTTGCTTTCCCCTCCTTTTTAAATTTTTTTTTTATTTATTTTTCAGAGAGAGAGGAAGAGAGGGAGAAAGTGAGGGACAGAAACCCAACTGATCACCTCTCGCACACCCCCAGTTAGGGACTTGGCCTGCCACCTAAGCATGTACCCTGATTGGGAATGAAACTTACAATCTTTTGGTTTGCAGGCCGTGCTCAATCCACTGAGCCACACCAGCCAGAACATTTCTGTGTTCTTTTCTACCTGAATCCTCTAGTCTGAGACAACTCCTCAGGCACCCAAAGTGGAGATTTCCATTCTGCTCCTTTATTCAGGTTTCCTCCGTGGACTTTGTAGTTCCAGACCTTCTTACTCTATGATTCTTGCTACTTCATATCACATCATAAACAAGTAAGTTCATATTGTAATGACGGTCTCCTAGATATTTTAGAAAAGCCTAATCTAGTTATTCCTAGATGTAATGGGAAGTGTGAACTTTGAGTGCCTTTCAGACTAAATTTCAGAATTATAAAAGTCTTGACAATGTTAACAGGCCCAGAGTGTAGTTATGACATTTACTCAACCCTTGCAAAGAATGACACAACACAGACCTGAAAATATTTGGAAAGTGGTTGAGTTAACACTGTCATAAGAGCTCAACTTTGTAATTTTCTGAATTTCAGTATCTGACATTTACCATCTAAATGCATTATCAATTTTTTTTAAAGCAGCTATTTTAAGTTCACAAATGCTCAGCAGAATTCCTATAAAGTGCAACCATATATTACTAGGCAAAGGAAATGTCTATTTTTGTTTTCTTTGTTTCATTTTGTTAGAGGACGAGATTGTTTTTCTTTGTTTCCCACTTAAGATCTTCTAAAGCATTTTTACTATGATAAGGGCTTTCCTTTGATGCCATACCAAGTCCCTTGCCATTTCAAATCAAGTCACCTAATATGTAAATACTAAGATGAGGGACCTAAAACAGGTTTCCTGGAGGGTTTCAGGCCTACAGAGTGATTTCCCAGATAAGGAAGTGATATGATACCATTACAAGTCAAACATCTAAGGAAAGATTCAGAAGGATGAAAAGTGAAGCCATGAGACAGAGCTGACTGAATTCAAAGGAATTCAAAAAAGCATCATGTGGCACATACTGATCCTGTTCATCTTGGCTAGAGGATATAGACCCTTCACCCTCTTAGATTATGAAATTCAACAATGGGCCCCTCAAATCTCACTGCTTCACCTGTCCCATCCTGATCATAAGCTTCGGATTATGTCTCCCTTCTATGAAAAAGATGACCCCAACACCCACTGTCCCCATTACTTCCTCATGCCTGGGATGCACTCCCTCAATTTATCATTCCCGGACTGGCTGTTTGTAAGGTTCTGGAGATTTGACACCAGATTTATATATAATGCATATATATAATGTATTATACATATTATATATAATACATATGTCAGATATGTCATATTATATGCTCATAGGTACATTCAATACATTTCTACTTTTATTTTTTAAAACTGATTTTCTGTATCAGTTTTTTTTTAAGATTTTATTTATTATTTTTAGAGAGAGAGAGACAGACATCAATGTTTGGTTGTTTTTCACCTGTCTCCAGTTACGGATCTGGCTGGAGACCTGGCTTGCAACCAGGTTATATGCCCTGGCTGGGAATCAAACCAGCAACCTTTGGGTTCACAGGCCAGCACCTTATCCACCATGCCACCAGTCAGGTGTCAATACATTTTTAAATAAACTTAAGGGAAGAAAAACTTTCAGGGAAGGTGAGACTTGACTTGAAACTAGAAGACAGATGGAGAACATTTTAAGTATTTTAGAACAAGAAAAGAATCCGTGTTCACCAAGTGGCCAGGCTCCTTGTTATTGATGAATGAAAGGGGTAAACAGACAGAGAACCAGCAACCTAACATAGCAGTTCTGACCTATATTCAGGTGCTCTGTCTCTTACCACCATGTAGCAAGTAGGAGGACAAGTTACTGACCTCTCTGTGCCGCCGTGTCCTCATCGGTAAAACAGGGACAATAATAATAGTAGTATTGATAACACAGAGTGGTTTTGAGAATTAAATTTGTTAATGTCTAGAAAATACACAAGGATTTTCCACTTTTGCTAATGACAACTGAAGTCCACTTCCATTCAAGTCTTTGAGCCTGCCTTATACCCTAACTCCCTTGTCAGCCACTCCTCCAGCCATACCAATCTTTCTGTTACACCTTTGCTGTAGCTCTGCCTGGTGCACTCATCAATCCAGATGAGGTATTTTATACGCTTTGTGGACATAAAAAGGGGGTTCTATGGAAAGTAACCTCACAGGTTATCTGATCATAAATTCCTAACTGGGCAGGTCATGGTGGCTAGTCATGCCTACGCTTATAACTTCTCAGTAAAAGGTTTATCTTTGTCTAAAGAAAGCCCTGTCTACTGTTTCTATGCTCTAGGATAACACACCTTTAAGATGACCCTTTTCAGACACCCACTCCTTCAAAATATGGGACCCACCCTTTCAGGTCCCTTGTTTTAAGACATAATCTTAACTATTCTGAAATTCAATCCCTGCCTTGCTTTCTCCAACATTCATGTAAGCTTCTTCATGTTCCTTCCTTAATTCCAAACTGCAAACTGTTATTCTCCAGGGAATTTGAGATCTTGCTTCCCAACATATGATATCATCAGTTTGCCAAATAAATGCTTATGAAAATTCTCTACAGGTTTGGACATTTCTTACATTGACAATTTAAATTCACCTCAACAAGTAGGATGAAAAGTTATAGTCTTCCCTGGCTGGTGTGGCTCAGTTGGTTGACTGTCATCTGTGGACCAAAAGGTCATGGATTATATTCCCAGTCAGGGAACATGCCTGGGTTGCATGCAAGAGGTACCTGATAGGTGTTTCTCTCTCACATTGATGTTTCTCTCCCTCTCTTTCTCTCTCCTTTCCTCTCTCTCTAGAATCAATTTTTTAAATGAAAATTAAAAAATGGTACAGTCTTTTCTGCAGGGATAGAAATTGAGTCAATAGTGAAGCAAATTTACTTATAAATCTTAAATTGATTTTAGTACACAGAAAAAGGCAAATGAATACTTCATAAGGTGGCCTGGTTTTGCAGGGCATTTTCATGCCTTTGAGCTCTGAAGTGGTAGCTACACTGACCAACAAGAAGGCCCCTCATTTTTGTCCAATTATGGAAAATTTCACTCTCACACAAGGTCTTTGAACCAGCACTTCTAACTACTACAGTTTCCCGTGGCTTAATAAATGTAGAATTCTGCTTGGTAGCAGGCCACCTATTGTCTATCTTCAGGTTCAGTGCTCAAAGGGGTTGCCAAGTGATGCCTAGGAAGAGGTGAGGAGGGCCAGAAGCCAGGAGCTTTCCACTTCACTGGATGTCTATGTTTGACCATTATCACCTTCTATTATAGGTAACTGACATCTAACTAAGTACAAATGAGTGCACGAAGATGACAGATATACTCTGCAAAGATAATAAACTATTTAATAAGGACTCAGAATTATCACTGGATTATAGGAAGGAAATAGAAAATGCAAGAAGACATTTAAATAACCATTATTCATTTTGTGAGGCTCCTCCAACTTCAAAGGTGTTTGATTCCCTGGAAGGAAGCAGTGTGGACCTGTTCCTAATAAGGCTGTGATTACAGAACAATAATGACAAAGGTCTCAGATTTACTGGGAAGCTTCTGAAGTCCTATTTCTTTGATTAACAGAAAAAAAAAAAATCAGATCTAAGGGTCTCTGAAATTTCTACCTGCCCCAGTACTAAATTCTGCCTTTTATTACCTTAAGATAAATGTTTATCTGTTCTAGTTCAAATATAACCTTCCCAGTTAGTGAAAATAAATATGACTTTGTGTGCCTGACTCTATTGTAATCATTTGAAATAATCACATGTCTCAGTATTTATTAGCTTTTAAAGCACTTTTTATAGATGGTAAAAAAAGTAAGTAAACCAATTGCTTATTGGGCACTCTATATGTGCTAGAGTGCTATTCTCTCATCTACTTTAAAACAGATAACAAAAACCCTTTATGAAATGTATATCTCCATTTTACAGATGAGGAGACTGAAGTTCAAAGAAGTTAAGTTTAAAAGTCATGGCATTGTGTTGGCCCTCAAGATGCGTGAAATAAAACTCCTTTGACAATAAGCCTTATGTTTCTTATCCACACCAGTTTTCAAATGTCTGGCATTAGGAATCTCAGAGTTTTCCGTCCTAGTAGTGTGACTGTCCTTCAGGAGTCTAGGAAGCCATTACGATGTTCAGGAATGTGGACTTAGCGCTGTCAAGCAATCTAAACTCCACTCCAGCAGTGGTTGCAAACTGAAGAATCCTCCTTAAGTTCTGCTCCTTTCCTGTGATGGTGACTTGGGTTGTCGAACAGACAAACTTTAGATGAGGAAGAAAAGCAAGTCCCAAACAGAACGCATGGGATTGAGGTTTGTTGCTACATGTGGCTCTAGTTTGCAACTGAGATGCTAATGCATTTCAATTCAGTTTTTAATGAACTTCTATTCTGCATCTACCTTCTGAATCAAAAATGTCCTCTGCCAAATATCAATTATACTTTATCTTCAGTTCCTTCTCCGAAAATGGAAATAGTATTTATTTGTAAAATATTGTGATATCTCAGGGCACCCAAACACCTTGGAAATACTACCGAAGCTCATATATCTGGGACATTGAGAGAAACTACACTACGAATTGTTTTTTTTTTTTTTTTTTTTAATCTAGTTACTTGACCATTAATAAAAGTTTCCTGAAATGGTCCCTATTACTTTTTCTATTAAGACTCAGTTTGAAGCCTGAAGAATAGAATTATAGATGCCTCTCTGAAAACAATACAAATACATAAATTACGACTAGACAGAGCAAAAAGGGGGAAAAGAATGAGAGTAGCTAAGTAAATAAGTATAGCCAAAACCAATCACTAACACCCTTAAGATAAAATGTAATATATATAAAATATAAGCATTCTTAGCCCTGGCTGGTGGCTCAGTGGGTTGGCACTGGCCTGTGAACCCAAAGGTCACTGGTTCAATTCCCAGCCAGGGCACATAACCAGGTTGCAAGACAGGTCTCCAGCCAGGTCCTTAGCTAGAGGCAGGTGAAAGGCAACCATACATTGATGCTTCTCTTCCTTTCTTCCTCCCTCCTTTCCCTCCCTCTAAAAACAAATTTAAAAATCTTTAAAATGAAAGCATTTTTTATGTTTAAGTACTGAAAATAAAGTATCACTGATCAGGACAAACAGGATAAAATTGAGCAGTAATGAATTATGGCCAGCTTTCCAACTGCAGGAGTTAAGCATCAAACCAAATAGGGAACTTTGGTTTCTGGTCAAGAAGCAGGGACTGGATTTACCCTCATGCCCTAAATGACTAGAAAAATAAACTATGAGAAAAATGGTTCTCAGACTTTGAACAACAGACAGCACAAGACAGTGATCTCTCAGAAAAGGGAAACAGATGAGGTGAACTTGCAAATGTGTCCGTTTATTGACCAAATGGTAATTTCCAGATCAAAGTTCAGGGAGGTAAGACCCAAACAGAGCCCGAAGGTCTTGCTGAAATGAGGGGGCATCTTCCTACAGACAGGTCTCAGAGTTCTACCCATGTGTGAAAGGACATTGCCCAAAGCCAGGGAAAGCACTATAAGGAAACAGTACTTCTTTCAAAGAATATTTCTTTGAACACAGAAATAACATTTGTCTGTGCTTGGAGACCCACTTGATAAACTGACATGGGATCATTCCCTAATTATACCTGAGGCCTCACAATGTAATTCAGACATCACATAACTCATGACTCAGATCAGTGTCCAACATGTATCCTGAGTCCAGACACAACTAGTATACACTTTACTTGATACATATGGCATGGAGGAACTACTGTAGTAAAATTACTGCGGTAGCTATGATTGTTATTGTTAGCTTTTCAAAGGGGAGAATCATTTTCCCTTCTCACAGCTGCAACTTTCTGGCTACTGCTGCAGACCTTGGATCATTTTTCATTTTGGCTTTGTAGGGTCCCACAGCCACCATCACAAATCTTGGGTAAATATTTCTGTCCGGTTCATACTGTCTTATGGAAAGAAAATTCTCTTAACCCAAACTTACCAAATCAACACTTTTAAACACATCCAGCAGAGCAGAAACAAAACAAAAACAGAATAATCTTACCACTTTCCATCTATTTCATTTTTTCTCAGATAGAACTTTTTTTTTTTTCAGATAGAACTTTTAATTATATTTTATTGATTATGCTATCACAGTTGTCCCAATAAAATAGAATGCTTTTGAGTTTCAGGATATTGTGGATGTGGAAGATAAAAAAATAACTTAGACTTAAGCTATTGGTACAAATCTTTTTATGAAGCCCTGCCTTCATTTCTTGCTAGGTAATATCTATACCACCATCTGCTCTACCATCTCTCTTTTGTCTTCCAGTCCTGCTCCTTCTTATCCATTCCCATTCCATTCCATTTCTCAAGTTCCTTTTCTTCCTTCATTCCACTCAGCTCTAGATTCATAATGGTACACTTACCAAATGGGCTCATAAAAACAACCAGCCCTAGCACACTGGTGAAGAGCATGGGATCTAGGGCCCATTGACTTGGATTCAAATTCTGGATCTGCCACTAACTGGCTGTGTGACCTTTTGCAAGTTACTTAACCTCTTTGAGTCTCAGTTACTTATAAAAGTGGAACGTTAATGTTGCACGCCTTTGTGAGGATCAATGAGATAATGTTCCTAAAGCTCTTGGCACAGTGCTGGCAAATGGCAGGCTGTCAATAAATGTAAGTTGTCATTATTAACAATAATGCCACCTTTTATTTGGGTTTTTGCTTGGTGAGTCACCAAATCATCCATGGAAGGAAATTCTGGTATTTCCGTTTCTTCCAGATGGGAAAAGAGACATGGGGTAGACTGCAGGCTCATGACTTAAAGGGGAAGATATGAGAAGCACTAAGGACTAAAGCTCTGTCTTTTCTTTTGTCCCCAGAGACTCACAGAAGGCGAGCTTTAGCATCTTCAGGTCCTCAGGCTCAGAATATAGTCTCGCTTCTGACTGAGCAATGCTGTGTTCACAATCACTGCTGACCAAAATTCAACAGATCCTTTTAAACCAAGCCATGACGTAGCAAAGCCTCAGAATCAGAAAAAGCAGCATGCAGCTGATTTTTTAACCAGTTGCGGGAACCACAAATGAGCTTGTCACCCCGAGGAAGAAACCGACTTCACTCACCTGCGGGCGTCTGCCTGGCTGATTAAGGCTCGTCCCTTCCGCAGAGCATCAGCTGCGCAGTCCTGAATCTCCCTGTGTAACTCCTCATGCCTCGTTGCCAAGCCAGGCAGACGTAAACCCTCTGATTTATGGAGCTTAAGGGAAGCTTCAACTCTTCCAAGTACATCAAATGCCTGCCAAAGAAAACATGCTTTCATTTTCTGCTTTTCGAGTTTAAAATCTATATCCATGTGTCCGTGTAATACTAGAGATTAAGCCAGCCTATTCAATGTATTAGTTTAATCAAAATCAAAGACAACAAGTTTAGTCCTGGACAAGAGCTGTACAGTTTTAATGCTCATTGTAAAGAAACTGATCACAGCTTAGTTCAGCACAGTTAAGTGTCCACACCTTAAAATTACCAAAATAGTTTGCATTGAGAACGTAGCTACACAACACAGTTATTGCTGTATAGAATTTGGAGGGCCACGTTTATTCATTTATTTATTTTTGCACATTCTGAACTGCATACAAATAATGAATGAGCCTTTTAAAAAATGTCATGCAGACTTTCACAACATGGATGTCTCTGTAATATTCTTAAAAGGAAATTTCCCAATAAATTGCACTTTGAGCCTGAAACACTGTAGGGAAATAGGTACAAAATTACTAATGTGCTTTTGCCCTTGTCTTTCCAAGTAGAAGACTGTCTGCCTACTCCATCCAGGACATCCATCCCCTAGAGAGAAGATTAGAATTTGGATCTGAAGCAGCGTAAAAATTAAGGCCAAAGTAACATTTAGCTTCCAACACACAAATAGATTATGCAGAAAAAAAAGCCTACTTTTGCAAACCAAGATATTGTCTTGAGAGAAGATTTTGAATTCTTTTATTTTCTTCCTTTGCTAGCAGGACAACAACCAATCGAGGGGGATTAAGTTTATAGAATTGACATAAACTAATCCTTTTGGTCATCAAGGCTCAGTTGGCATTAAGAAGGAGCAGCAGATGATATAAAGCTCATAAAAGAGGACTGTAGTAATATGAGGGAAAATGAGAGAGTGGTGAGCAATGGACTGCATAGGTCTCCTGCTATCCCATCTCTGAATTTGAGCCTGGAGAGCAGGAGATGAGTTAGGTAAGTTGCAGAAAAACTGAATAGCAAGGGAGCTCTTGCCATGTGGCCGTTTGGCACATTGGAAGAAGTCCCCACACAGGATGCTCCATACCAGTCTGGAGAACAGCCCTTTCTGAGAAACCCTGACAGTGCCACTGTCAGTGGGAGCCCTGAAGCCCACCCCTCCCAGACTGCTGAGTTGGAAGCCAGAGAGTGGCAGGGGCCTGCCTACCAGCTGGAGCAATGAGAGTAGATGGTCTTGTGACCACTGAGACCTGAGACCAGAGAAGCACGGCTGGGTTGATATTGCGGGGACACAATTTAAGCCAAATGCACAAGATACAGCCATGGAACTGTGTGAAAGCACCCAGGTCCCTGCCCTGGCCTCCACCATAGGGAGTGAGTATTAATGGCAGAATAGGAACTGGAAAAAAATTAAATTTACAAATGAAATGTCTTAGGTACTGTCATATTACACATACATTCATTCATATTCTGTTCTCCCACCAATGGCCTCATGTCTCCTGAATCTGCTCTTTCTGTTACTTAGAATGTTTCCAACAAAATCATTCCCATGTGTTTAGTAGCTGACAGGAAGTAATAATAATAATTTAATGCAAACTATGTGCTCCTTCTATGCTGTTTATTTCACAATTACTTTTCATCACTCAACAAATATTTTTGAGTGTCTGCTGAGTTTCAAGAACATTGTCCTCAACAGCCCTGGGAGGGAGTAGAAAATTATCCCCATTATATGACTAGGGACACTCAGCCCAAAGAGGTTAAATAAATGACATAAAGAGACACTTGGGCTAAGTGGCAGATTGGTGTTTGCACTCCATTTGTCTGCCTGGAGGCCCTGCTCTTAAACCTGGTGGGGTGGGGGATGGGGGCGAGGGGGTGGGGCACGGGCTACAGTGCCTCCTGGCAAAGAATCCCTATGGGAGGGCATTTCCACAAAACCTGTTAATCTCAGGTGCAAATGATGGGATTTTAAAATTTACTTCTTATAGTTAAATGTCTACCTTTCCTTCTTACAGGTGAGAAAAGATGCAGAAAAAGGTTGAGCAATTTCTCTTTTGCTAAATAGGACTCTAAAAGAAAAGTAGCTTTCTTAAAGAAATATTTCTTTTTCTAGTCTGTCCCCCCACCCCCACCCCCACTGCAGCTGGCAACAGAGCAAGGATGCTGATATTAGAAAAGATCAGTTGAATTACTCTCTTGATTTTTCTATGACAAATTGAAATACCACTTGGCCATAACCACTGTTTCTGGAATTTTGTTTTATATTTTAAAGTTTTATTGCTTAGTTTGAATAAAATGGAATCTCTTATTAATCAAGAGTTAGGCTTAAAGTTAGTGCCTAAAGCAAAAATCTGTTGCATTAAAAAACTATCATGAACTTCCTTCCATCACACTTAGAGTTAAATATATGTGAGCAACAAACAGTAACACAGTCACATTTAGGGTTGAAGCTGCTAAGCTAGACAAAGGGGAGAAATAAAGGAAAGTCTCCATGAATATGTCAGGGCATTCACGTCTTCCATCCTTTAAATAATCCTCTAGTTCCTGGTGTAAACAGGAAAGAATAGAGATTTCCAAAGCATTTTTTTCTTGCCTGCTTGTTTAATTCCACTCTGTTTTAATATTAAGCTATTATAGCTTTAATACATATCATGTTTGTTGCTGTTTTGAGAATTAAAGAAGGAAACAATGGGCACTAGGGCACGATGGTGCATATATAGTAAGTACTTAAGAAATACTTGCTGGCTGTTGCTCTAAATCACGAGTGATGGCGCGCATCTTTGAAAAATCACTGAGAAGAGCAGGGCCACCCCATGCCTGTCACTCACGCCATATGAGGTTTTCCTTGGTGGCCCCATGAACAGCTGCTACTCTCACGTTGTTGGGTGGAACACTGGTCTCGCCTTCCCAGGAGTTAGATTCCAAAACCACATATACATTAAATGCATGTGTGAAGTGACTCCATGCCATTTCCGAATGTTATCATAAAACTATTATTTCCTAATAGCATTGAAATAATTTCAAGGTCTATACATTCACTGAAAGGAGCAGGTGCTATATTAAGGGCCAAAATAACTCAAAACTTAGGAACAAAATAGCCACATTTTCTTTCAGGGATTTTTCTAAAAAAAAATCACTTACTTATGATCTGCTCTATGTATCACACAATGGAACGATGGCAGTTGCAAGGAGGTAAATGATTTTGTTCCTTCTTTAGCTCAATGAATGCATTTGCAAAATACCTACTATCAGGAAAATTTACTTCTATCCTTAATCCTTACCTGACCCTAGCAGGGATAATCTATAAACACAGTAGTAAAATTTCTTAATTTTAAGAGGAGGCCCATTTTAAGAAGGTTATACTGTCTGTGATCGTCACATACAAAGCTCATTTCTCTTACTCCCATGTAGAATTTGATGAGGAATCTGCATGCCACTCCTAGAAATGATCTAAGTATCATTACTCCCACTTAATCTACCCCCAAATAGAGCTCACACTTTTCTGTTCACCATATCCATGAGGAACCTGATACACTGGACCCCGCCTGGAAAGACTTTGTGGGACACATGGTATAGAACAGCTCATTTCTAGTGAGACGGCTGTGACCCCCACATAAACTCCTTTGAAATAAATATTTCCCTTCAGTGTTTCTCATCACATCCCCCTCTTTCTTTAAACCTTATATGTGCTGGTCAAATAAATATTTTATGACTGGTTTAGAAAAGAAAAGATATAAGCATAATATTTTCTCCCTCTAGGGACTAGCTCATCTTGGCTCTTTTACATGGTACTACTCAGTTCTTAAGTAAATAAAGAGGAGATAAACAAGCTCTTTTTGGTCCTGGTTTGAAAAAGACTAGGATTTGCTTGGTTACTGTTTTGTCAGAGGCTGATAAAGATCTTCCCTTGTTAAGTATAAGATCCAAAGTGGGCTGCACAAAATACCATAGAGATGTCATCAGGATGTGGCACATTTTATTCTTTTGAAAATATTATGAGATTAATAAATTAAGCAAGAACCACAAGCCATTCAGTATAATTCTTATACCATACTGTTCCACAGAGACATTTAGTAAGAAATGTTGTTTGCTTCTTGACTAATTTGAAGAGAAGCAACATAAACACATACATACACACACACACACACACACACACACACACAAACCCCCCAAAAACACTGCAGGACCCTGAAAATTTCTATGAATCCAGAGGCCAGAGAATGAGTTTGGTTGGTAGTTTATAACTACCAAGGCTATAAACTCAACTCAGCTTTCAATTAGACCACTGCGTTCCACTGACAGCAGAGATTCAGATTTCCCTCTAGGTTCAGTTTTCATAAAGACAAAACGGTTCTGTCTTTTTCCGAAACATCACCTAGGGGAACTTCTGATGGCTCCCAGTACGGCAAGTGGGTTCTTAATTCAGGTCCCATCCAAATCTACCCAGGCTGGTAAATGTCATGACGGTCAAGGGCCAAAGAGAGGTATGATTTTCAGCTCCCACTTTCCTGCCCCTACAGGCCCTCTGGGTCATTCCTTGCTTCTCCAAGGCTGTTGCTGCTGGGCCCAAAATTCCTGCCATGTTATCAGTGCAAGAGGGTGGATTAGCAGTATTAATGCAAGGTGTTTAAAATCATGAATCCCTAAAGCAGCTTTTGGCTTCCCAACCTGAAAAATTGAAAAAACATTGGAAGATGCTTTATCAATAAATAATACAGGAAGCTTATGTATTGATCACCTCTTTCTCTATCTTAGAAATGGATAAATTAGAGTCATAAATAGAACTTTAGACAGCCAGTCACTATTTATAATTTTTGAATGCTATAAATTGACCTAAATAGTTTTAGGATGATCTCTGGAATATTAACCTGGAAAAATATTCATTTACAATGTGCAAGGCATTTGTTCTTTTCATTTATTCAACTTATTTATTGAAATCTATGGGGTATATACTCTGCTGTGTGCTGGGGATATGAAAATGGATAAAAGCACTTAAGTCATGTGAGAGTAGCTAGTGCAATATTAAATGCATATATAATGACAAAATAATGGCTAGCACTTAGTGCATGCCTAGCTGTTCTGTGCACTAATCCTGTATTAACTCATTGAGACAGTGCAATGACTCTGTGAGGTACATATAATTATAATTTCTATTTTAGAGGGAAGTTAACTAAATCCAAGGTCACAGAGCTAATAAATGTCAGTGACCAGATTCATGCCCACGGAGCCTGGCTCCAAAACCCACTACATTATTTCAGAAAAATGACATACCAGCAAACATTTCCAAGTTTTTACTTAATGCTCCACAATTCCATTTATTTTTACTCCAACTCTACCATGAAAAAATTCTGCCCACTTACCACCAATTATAAGAACTTGTATTACTGAATGATATTCTCAAAAGTAGATAAGAATTGCTAGACCTATTTTAGGAAAAAGAAAACTCAAGCTCAAAATGTAAATTGATCTGTCACATGCCCACGCAGTCAACAAAATATTGAACACTAGGTGGCATTCAAAGATGATAAAGACATAATCTCTTTGTAAAGAGCACAGAGCAATACTAACAGAATAGTAAGAGAAAGCAATTGATGCTGCATGAAGACTTCTCAGAGGACTTGATGACAAGTCCCTTTACATAGCATTGGTCTCCTCAGACATGGTGCAGAAATTAGAGACTGAGCTTGAAATCTGTGTTCCTTGTGTATTAAGGTAATTAAACTCTTCTTTTTCCAAATAATCTCATCCCGGTTACCTTGGATCAATATAACCTCTTACGATCCATGTAATATACTAGGCCTTGAAACTTTCCAGTTTCTAGTATTTCATTGTCCTCATTCATGCAAATAATTATTGAGCATCTACTACGTGTAAGGCATTGCTTTTTGTGTTCTGGTGAAAATCAAGTGAAATGGACATGTTCCTTAGCCTTGAGGAGGTTTAATTTAGCAAAATAAATCTACCTAAAATACCTATACCAGGAAGAATATTGGGCATGTAAGGGAAGTCAGTTATTGTACTCAAGACTTAGAAGTGAACTGATAACATTGAAAGCCACTCATGAGTGTGTGATAATGAAGTTGAATGTCTTGGTCATAAGATTATTAAATACAGACTGAGTTTTGGGCTGTAATGACAAATATAAGATGTTAAAGTATTCCCTGATTTTGATAGTTGCTTCTGTTATATATATTTTAATAATTTCATGCTAATAGTTCAGCCATATTTTATCAAATATTTGCTGTGGTTTCAAAAACTTGTCCCTGATCTCTAAAACCAAAGATTTCTAGACCATTCTCTCAGAAGGAGTAGAGGAGGGAGAGTGAATTAAGATATCATCTGCTTCTACATGAGATGGTTTGCCTTCTTCAAATTCTTCCTCTCTGCCTACTTAAGGACATGTTCAGCATAAGACAGAAACTCCCTAGCATGCTATTCAAGACCCTTACCAACAGACCCCTACCTGTTTCTACCACCTTGGTCTCCTGTCCCTCTGGGCTTACGTCCTATGCTCTTGTCAAAGTGGATTTCCTGAGGCTCTGCGTATATGGCATGACTTTGTAGCATCCAACCCTTCCCAATCCCTTCTTGCCAGAACCTTCCAAGACTAATTCAGTGGGCATCTCCTCCACAGCAGCCTTCCTTGACCTTCTTCTCCTGGGCCAGGTTAAGGCTCACATCTCTGTGTTCCCAAGGCTATGGGCTTACTCCATCATGGCTTTTCCCAGGCACACCGCACTTCTGCTTCCCTGCCTCTCTTCTGATCTAGACCCAGAAGGGCATGAAGGCAAAGACTGTATCTTTTGTTACTTTAGCTTAAGCATCCATATGATGCATAACAACAGCAGATATACAATATATTAGCTGAACGCAAACATGGAAGAAGGTAGGGAGTAAAAAACAAGTTGCTTTAACCTTTTCTAAGAGAAAGGGAAGTTCTAGAAATGAAAAATCTGAGACAGGCTGCTTAAGGGTTATGAAATGGAAAGTAATTATGCCTTCCTTGATGCCTAGTGACAATTAGCTTAATTTCTTGAATTCATTTTTATTATCTCAAATTCCCTCTGGATAATATATTTTTTAGGCCCTCCTCTATTTGAACAGGTTTCCTCTTTCAATCCATACAACAACTGGAATATTTTAATTAATATTTTCTCACACATAGGCTAAAATGTATCTACTTTTAAAATGTAAAATGGTAGATACATAAATTTTAAAAATGCACCAAACTCCATGCTTAATTAATTTTTCATTGTAACAATCCCTATTGCTATAGGCGTTACTGTTTTGCATCACTGTACATATGATGAAAAAGTAATATCATCTTTTTAAAAGACATTAACTTTTCAGCAGTGATTGCAAAAGCAGTGGAAGCTATGACAGTCATTACATTTCAAGTTGCCTTTGGTGTATTATCCTGCCCTGTTCCAACTTCCACTTCACCTCTGCTTTTAGGCTGAGCACTCAAGAACCAGACCATGGAGATCTGGCCTCTCCCCTCATCTGGCTTTCCCCAGTGAAGTCATGTACCTGGAAATGGAAAGCATGGGATATAAAACTTTATGACTAATCAGCCATGTTTTATAGATTTAGGTTTGATCATCATTGTTATATAAATACAGACTTGCACTGTTCTGCTCTTGAAACATATTCTGTATATTTATCTGTTTGATTCAAACCACATTTCCTAAACAACATTAAAAACATTTTAGGTAATCAACACATGTTAACTAAAACTTCCTTTTTTGTGAACATGCAAGAAATATAGTAAATAACATATAATCATGAAAGATGAAAACATGGGGGGTCAAGATGAGTTACGACCATAGGTGTTATGTTTACATCTCACGCCATGTCCTCATAGCTCTTAGCAACATCTAGCAATTGGAGAAATTCCTCTCTAATCAGCTATCATCCAGTGTTGACAATCTAGCCCTACTTTTATTTGTTGCTAAGCGATTTAGCAAAAAAAGGTTTAGTAAACACAGTAGATAAGCAAAGTGGTAAGGAAGTATGTATCTCAGGTTCTTGAGTTATATGGCTCAATCTCCACTTGAGTCTAGTGCCTGGCTTATGAAAAGCATGAGTAGTAATATTCCCATGATCCTGTGTGCTAACATTGTCACCTTATGCTCCTCCAGGTACGCCTTATGCCAAAGGCTATAGATACTGGGTAAGAAACAGACTTGATTTTAAGCCTTAGGTGGTTATCAACCCCTAGCAGGATTAAGAAGTGGTCAAAAGCAGTGAGTGGGCACTGTTACCAATGTGGACAAGTAGTAATAATAATATTTTACTGAGTTTCACAAATTAGAACTATATTGTTCTAATTAACAATCTAATCTTATAGGTTGTTAAAATACAACCTTTATATAAAAAATTTAATAAAATAGTGAGAACTTTGTAAAATTTGGAGATTCTACAATATAAAAAATTCAAATATCATTTACAAAGTTTGAAAAGAATTTCCTTCTTTAATTTAAATAGATTTACCCACTACATTATTCCATCATTTATTGCTTAATAATATAGTAAGTAATTTTAAAAATCATAATTAAAGATTTTCTTTCCAAACTCCGGCCTCTATTTTTGCTGAGGTAAAAGTATCCATCTTCTTTCACATTGAATTATTATATTTGGAGCTAGAAATTATTTCCTTGATGCTTAGGAAAGTGAAAAAGAATTCTATACATTCTTAAGTGCACTTGACTGTGGAAAAAGCTACAGTATGGGTAACTCCTGACTAAACTTAGTGTAATTTGAATGTCACGGCACTCAAATAATAAAGCAAGGGATCTGGAAATCAAGGCTTTTGAGTTAAGAAACATTAGTTTCCAGGATCTGACCTGAAATACTATATGAGTTTAAGAAACTAACATCTTTGTTCTTCACTTAAAAAAGTTACTATTGCAAAAGACATTCTCTGCCCCTCAAGCCCAGAAGTAATACTAGGGGGAAAAGTCTTCCTGGCAAGGTCCCAAATAATGAAGGCAGAGAAAGTAAGAATCAGATAGTGAGAAAGGGGAGGGGGAGGGGAAGGAAGGGAGAGAACAGGATGAGAGGGACAGAGACAGAAAGAGAGAGAGAGAGGGAGGGAGAGAGAAATTCTGCATTTTGCAAGGTAATAAACTATAGGTATGTAGAAGCATTGTTCTACTATAGCAACAGGTTCTTGAACTGTTTTCCTTAGAAACAGCACTAACTGATTGGCAGAGGATCCACTCACTTTGAGGAATGAGGGTGTATTATAACCTAAAGTCTCTTTTTCAGAAACAGGACTGCTGAAGAGAAACACAACTACCACCTACCCTCTGCTTAGTTCAATGGCTCCAATAGTATGCTGTCTGTTCCTTTCCTTAACACAAATAAAATCCAAGCAACAAATAATTTGGCAAGAAATATCTTTTAACACTTTTATACTATAACTCTACCACCTCTGTTTTTAGAATTTCATTATTCATCCTTTCCAAAATGTTTCCTATTAGTAAAGAAGTTCAGAATTAAGGAACTATTTTGATATATACCAGGGTATTATGTTCAGAATATTGATGTTGGGATTTTAAATCACACTGCACCTAGCTTCTAGGGTCTCTGCATTCATTTTCTGCCACATTGTCCAGTTTTTAAGACATCAGTGAAATTGAAGGTATTAAAAACTTCCAATGAGGCCATTTGAAGGGGTATATTTGATCAGGGCAGGTAGAAACTTTTTCTCCTCAAATACTGAGCTGTACTCAAGCAACATGAACAGGTGAATATTACCATATAGCAGGAGCCACCCATTCTAATCAATACTAAATGAATCAACCACGAGCAGAAGAACACTTCTCCCATCCAGGGCCTGGAGATGGCTCCAAGTAAGATTTCTCTTTGGCTGACACAGAGTCACAAGACCTAAGCAGGGAAGTTGGGTCAAGTTTACGTTTCAAGCCTTGTGGTTTACATGCAGAAGGCTTGCAATATTCATATATAATTTTTCCTGATAATTAAAAGAAGATTTTTTTTTTTAAAAAAAGAAAGACCTTTTGGCAAAAATTTCAAGTTTTTTAAACTTTGTTATATTTTATAATAATTCTCTTCCTCCATGAGAATCACTACAGTGGTGGTCAGGGTAATTCCTTCTTACCTCAAAACAGACCAGTGATCACTCTGAGACAAATCCTCAATGCGTGGATTTTTTTTTTAAGATTTCATTTATTATTTTTAGAGAGAGGGGATGGGAGAGAGGCAGAAAGGGAGAAAGACAGCAATGTATGATTGCCTTTCACCTGCCTCCAGCTACAGACCTGGCTAGAGACCTGGCTTGCAACCTGGTTATGTGTCCTGGCTGGGAATCAACCCAGAGACATTTGGGTTTGCAGGCCAGTGTCAATCCACTACGCCACCAGCCAGGGCCAATGCGTGGTTTTTAAGTGACTCTTAACCTGTCAAAGTATTGAGTCTCTTTGTTTTGAGAACCACATAATGGCCATGATAGGAATATATTTGAAAAACTCTTCTCTGCTGCTATCAATTTTGAAGCTCTTCATAAAATTGTCGTTTCTGTGATGAGCCCCAGCCTGTTGAAGTAATGGGTCTCTTATTGGCCTTCCCTGTTTCCCTAAAATTACCAACTTGATCTCATACTGACCTTGTTGGCACTGTTAAAAAAATCGTTTGCTTTTTTTAGCCAGCTTTTCCTTTCCACAATGAGCTGGCCAAATTCTTCTTGAAGCTGATTGAGTTTTTGGTGAGACAGCTGCAGATGTTCTTTCTCCACGTGGTCCTTGGACAGCAGGATCTCAAGTGCCTCACTCTTCAGCTTCTCAACCACGGAATTCCATTCCTGCAAGAGATCAATCACTCTCTTCAGTTCATTTTACACACCCTCCCCTTGTGACAATGTCTGTGAAGAGTCACATTTGGATGTGTTGAACATATACATGTCATTATATCTTCAAATCATGAAGGAGTTAAATGCTTTATTTGGTACTCAGGTATGAGTACCAAAATGTGTGTGTGTGCATATGTTGCGTGTGTGTGTGTGTGTGTGTGTGTGTGTGTATGTGTGTAGAGAAAGAGAGAGAAGGAGAGATAACATAGAAAAGAGACTAAAAAAGGACAGGAGATGATAGGAGAAAGGAGCAGGTAGGTTGGAATGTACAATTGATGGAGTATCAGTTTGCCCTTAACATAAGTCACTTCTACTCCCAGTAATACTAGCTGAAAACATACCACAATACAATCAACAGTATTTTTCAATTCCTAACTCATTTTGACTTCCTTTTACACATTTATGTATAAAAAGTATCTTTCCCACATTCAGTTTCATTGCCAATATAAGGAAAATGTGTACAAGAAAGAAAGGGAAACCTCATATTTTATGGCTGTTATTTTTGCATTGGCCTACACTTAGAAATAACATTAACAGCTGTTATTCTCCACAAAATTAATAGTTGTAATTGTGCAGTACTCCATTCTCCCTGACTCGTTTCACCTCTCAATGCTTTACTCTTAATGATATATAAATACTTCAGAAAAAGAAAAGAGGTAGCTTTTTATTTTCTATTGCATGAGAATGAAAAAGAGTAGGGAAAGAAGAAATAGAATAAGAATTGTTGTAAACTGAACATAGTAACATTCAACGTATTTAAATGAAATTTCATATTTCTTACAGAAAAAAAGATTGAATCCAGATTCAGTCTCATCAGTGACATTTCTGGCTTCAAATTTAGCTGAGATTGAGTGCTAAATGTAGGTTGTTTATAAAGTATTGGAAATTTAGGACCAAATTTCAAAAATTACTATCTGACTCCATCATGGCTTGTTCCCCAGTACAAAATTTCCTGTTATTAAGTTACATTTGTTACATTATATTGAATAAAATAAGTATAATTTTACTGCAATTTACCACTGCTATTCCCACTCATTTATTTCACAAGACATACAAAATACCTAGCACTAGGCTAGAATAGATGTCTTGGGGAATATAAATAAAGAGTAAAACATAGCTCTTTCTTTTAACAAGAAATGCATAGACTGATATTTTGTATAATTTTCATATATATTTACATTATTAAATATATTAAATATATGCTGGTCCTAGGAACACATACACAGATTATCTGGTAACACTTAAATAACAATGGGTGTTGAAGGTAAAAAAGTGTACATATTATTTTATGGACTGCATAGAACCTGTTATAGTATTAGTGCAAGAGGACAATATTTTGATCAATGGATGCAAGAGTAAGGACAGTAGATTAAGGAACTGGCATTTTTAGCACCTGTTATAAACCTGTGGCTTGTAAGTGGAAACCTCACAAACATAGGTTAGATATTATTACTTGTTCAGTATTTACATAGGCTCGGAGGAGTATGTTACTCAAGGTTACATATACAACAAGTAGCAGAATCAGGACTAGTTCCCAGGTGTATATATAAAACTACATTCCAGGGAATTGAGGGGAAAGAGACTCCAAAATCTCCAGACTTCTCAGTGAGTGAAAAACAATAATCTCAGGCATGAATATGGGCTTGAGGGTGACCCTGACACGCAGTAAAATCCCCCGGTGGGGGATGAACCAAAAACTATCCCAAATATCTTTGTGTAAGGGGAAGATCTGCTGGCCAGTGGCTCAAGGCCAAAGGCCCAGTTTTTTGTTCCCAAAGGTCTTTTACAGAAAGGGGCAAAAGTGGAGGCACTAGCTTGTAAATCAATGCTAATTATAGGGAAGCAGAAACACAAGTGAGGGGGCAAGGAGACCTCAGGTCGGGATGTGCATTCAAACTTTAAACAGTTCTGCAGGTGATACAACAAAGGATCCGGCTAGGTGAGCGAACAGGCCGGCTTTGTAGTAACTGAAGTATTTACCCATGATCTAATCTCTTTCCCCCCAGAGCCATGGGTTTTACATGGGAACATGAATGTACCCTGCATTCCTGGCCTTCCGGTTGGGACTTACAGGTTTAGTCTGGCCCATGCGGAACTCCAAGTTTCTATGTTTTTCCCAGATGGGCCCCAACACGGTTGAGTTCTCAATATCCTTCCTTAGTTAAAGAATGATTTTGCTCCCACTTAAGGATAGCCACTGTGTGCCATGACCTCCTTTCACAAAGCACTGCAAATATCCCTCCCACTTAAAAAAAACCATTACCTTAACTTGTCTGGGAAGGAGCAAATATGTTTCAAGCAGTTAGCACACTTCTGGCACAACTAGTAGGCACTTATTAAAGATGAGACCCACTTTTCTTCCCATCCATTTTATCGCAGTTCCTTAGTATTCTAACTTTGGTTCTTTATTTGTGGGTGTTCTTGTTTCCCAGTTGTAAAATAACAACAGTGGGAAGATTTTCCAAATGGCATTGATCAGTGTTGTGTATTGATCCCTACTAAGGAACAAACAAAATAAAGCAGGTTTCTTTATTGCTATACTTCTCCGAATCTTTAATATGTTCATATGCATGGAAACTCCTGGAGTGATGGTGTGAAACATTTCAAACAAACTTTTTTGACCAAGAAACCATTTATTTGCTAATCATCTCAGGGGACCAATGCCCCAGTTGAAATAATGTCAGATAACACTGTTCCCGTGGTGAAGAGCCACTGAGTCACCTACATGTTCACCTGCTTTCTCAAGTCTGCCTCTTTCCTTTGGTTTTGTACTATTCCCCC
The DNA here is from genome assembly GCA_004026585.1 of Noctilio leporinus. NCBI lineage: Eukaryota > Metazoa > Chordata > Mammalia > Chiroptera > Noctilionidae > Noctilio > Noctilio leporinus. The sequence continues at coordinate 54,133 of PVIW01003679.1, forward strand.
AGCTCCTCAAGCAGTCTGTTTCCTCTCTTGTGTCCATTCTCTTCTGCTCTATCTGTTCAGATTTGTGGGACAGGTATCCTCAGTGAACTTAGGTTAAGAATTGCTTCACGTGTGATGACAGAATAAAGCAGGAAATTCTCTCAAGAAAATTTACCATTGACCAGAATCCTCTGTGCTCATGAGAGGAATACCCTGCAAGAAACACACAGAACCTGGGGAAGGTCCAGAAAGCTAGGGGGAAGGAGGACGGAGACAAATATAGGATGTGGAGCAAGAGGTTATGGCCATCATGAGCTTGGTTTAGACAACACTAAGCTCTAGGACAGTGATCTTCAACCTTTTTGATCTCACGGCACACATAAACTAATGACTAAAATTCTGCAGCACACCAAAAAAATACTGTATTTTTTGTTGATCTGACCAAAAGAAACAGGTTTCATTTTGATTAATTTATACCAGACAGCTATTGTGTTGGCTGTTGTCATTTTTTTTATTTGACAATCTAGGGGAAAAGAGATCAGTGCCCCTGACTAAATAGTCAGGTAATGTGTGTTTTAAACATTCTTGCAGGACACCAGTTGAAAATTGCTGGTCTGAGGTGTTATCTTAATCGTCTGCAGTAAGGGTTGATTTTTCTTTCTACATGCCAGCACTGTGCTAAATGGTTTCCATATATTATCTCATTTAATCCTTACCACACCTCTACAAGGTTGGACCTATTATTATCTTCATTTTATAAATGGGGTGGCCATCTGAGGATCAGGGGAACCCACCCAAAATCTCAACCATAGCAAGTAAAAGAGTCACAACTCAAACTCAGGTAGTTTTACCCTAGAATCTGCTTTCTCAACCAGTAACGTAGCCTTAGCTCTTTATGGAGGTTATATACAGTGTTCTTTAAACCATACAAAGATTAAATATATTAGCTTCGAATTATAAAGCTGAAACTTCCATACGGTCTGGATAAGGCTGTGAAAATGATAGTTTTATACGACCCTGGATTTTCTGATTTGAAATGAGAAAACTCATTGTTTCTAAATAAACACAATGCTATTATAAATATAATTGAGTATTTACCACCCAAGTTTAAGATTAACTTTGCTTAGCAACTATACCAAAATAAAAAAAGCTCTTTTCTATGAATAAGAAGAGAAATACCTATTCTCTAACAGTGTTCATAAATCTGCCTTGAGTATAAATTTTGCAAACGACATTAAAGGGAGACTTCTGGAGTAGAGCCAAGTCTTTGAAAACCACTTTAACCTTGTGCTTTCACATTGCGCTATAAAAAGTAGGCTGTGACCTCCCAGGGAAACTGTAAAGGACAATTTTGTGCTTCTTATCTTTTCTTATTCTCCATCCCCAGTCTTCTTAATTACATTTTCGCATGAACTCTGTGGGTATTGAATGAGGCTGGGTCTATTCAATATTTCTATTCAATCTTCTAAGAAAAATTGGTTCTGTTTTCTTCGGGCAATCTATAGGCAGTTTCTGATGCATTTCTATACCATTTTGATGATGTATTTCTCCAGTCATTTTTCTTAGGGGACACTTTCCCTACTTTATATTTACGATAAAACTTTCCAGAGTCATCGAAATCCATCAAACTATTTAAACATTTTCATTGTCGTTGTTGTCAAGGCTGGAGGAACCCAACAGCGATAATCTTGGTCCGTTTTCTCTAAGCCATTGCTGCTAAGTGTTAAGCCTCTGAGTGCACTTCAGTCACTTTGCAATAAAATATTTCTAGTGCTTGTCCCCACTAGCAGAAAGCCCAAGCCTGACACTTCCTTGGTTTTGCAGCTTGACAGGAAGACATGCGTATCTCTAACCCAATAGAGACGTGCAGCGCCATATGCCCCTGGGCCCGGGGTGCCTCCACGGGACACGCTATTATTTTCGTTTCTTCCTCACAGCAGTAATGCTTTTAAACCGTTTGTTTCAGCATTCCATGTGCTGGGGAGATTGAGCTTTTCTCGGATCCCTTGATTGAAAGGGTACTTTTAAGAAGATTAGTGCTGATAGACAAGAAAATGAAAATTATTTCTTCTTTCCTTTTCTTTTTAAACAGTCCTAGGTTAGCGCTTCACAGGAAGTTATGGATTTATGGATTGGCATAAAAATACCCAAGAAGTAGATTCAAAAATAAAAATATTAGCTACACCATTAGAAAAAAAAAATTACAACATGTTTAGTAAGCTTTTTTTTTTTTTTTCACATGAGAACTTCCTTCTACCTAAGGAGATTTAATGATTCAACATCATGTGGTAAATTATTTCTGTTGTCAGCTTGACTTCAGAATGTAATTTTTAAATGGGACAAGATGGGCAAAAAGCAATAGTCAACACATTTTTAAACTTCTAAGAAAATATCAGTTGTGAAGAACACTGGCTAAAATCATATCTGGCAGAAGCATGTGTTGTGCTCATGTGTAGTTCTTGTAACATGGCTATTTCCTAGGATATCTCATTAGACACAGTCCATTTTTTGTTACTTTCTAAGTCTATAGCCCTATTTGGTTCAGTATCCAGGAGAAATAATTTATTGACACAAAATCCTAGAATTTTATATGACTGCCATAACAGATGGCACAAACAAAATAAACCTGGCAGTTTTCATCAGAGAACATTTAAAAGTGAGTTTGGAACAGGGTTTTTTGTAGAAGTAATATTTTTGCTTTTGAAGAATGGCAGTGAACCTTTGAAAAGTTGAAACTGATTATGTTCAGTTGGATTGCAAATTGGGCCACGGTTTCCTCCCATGCTCCCCTTCCCGGGCATTTCTACCTTGACTTATACAAAACAAGTACCACGAAAGAGAGATGGGTCTCATTCCACTCTTGCATGAGGGCAGAGGTCAGTGTCCCCTGGCCCTTTGAACTCTTCCCTCACTGTGATGCATTTCAGCAAAGGCCCAGATTACAAACAGGAAGAACTGATGTCATGTGTTACCTAGAGATGAAAGAAGCGCAATGTCACCTCCCAGCCATAAGACAGAATCATAGCTACTGAATCAAGGAGAGCTTGTGGGTAAAAGCAGAAACTGGAACTAGAAATACACTTTTGTTTTTTAACATTTTAAAAAATTTTTATTATTTCTATAGGGAGGGAATGGAGAGCAGCAGAGAGAAACATCAATGTATGGTTGCCTTTCACCTGCCTCCAGCTACAGACCTGGCAGGAGACCTGGCTTGCAAGCTGGTTATGTGCCCTGGCTGGGAATTGAACTGGAGACCTTCGGGTTCACAGGCCGGTGCCTATCCACTGAGCCACCAGCCAGGGCCCTAGAAATACACTTTTTATTGCAAACTTCCTAAGTGTCCACAAGCAAGGTATTTAGTTTCTGAGCATTGCATGGCAGCCACCAGCACTTTACAGAGACTTCTGCTTGTCCAACGAATCATCCATGAATTCAGTGATGAATTGGCTGTATTTCAAATTCCTGGATTTTAGGCCCTACCAATATTTGGGGTTTTAGATGTATTTTCCATAAATTAACCCTATCAGGATTAGGACAGACAGTCTGTAATACAAATGACAGATATCACCAAGGTCATTTTTAAGTAACAGTGTAATAGTTGCTGTTTTCTTTTTTCTCAGCCCATACAACTATTTCTAAAGTTGCAGGAAAAACAAACAAAACAAAAACCCAGCTTGGAAGTTTCTTGTTGCTCCTACTTTGTTCAGTGTCCAGCTGCTTCAGCTGCACAGGGCAGGGTGCTTGCTGCTAATACTGAAACAATGGATGTGTGGCAGGATACATTTCCAAAATCAAATAAAATCCTAACAAATTGGACTCATGAGCAAATTTTCCAAATGATCGAAGCATCAGTACATTTACTTTTTTCCTTCCATATGTAATTCAATATAGTTTTTAGATAAAAATTTACTTACATGGGAGAAATGTTCTCAACCTCTGTGTTTTCCAAGAATCATTATTTTCTGTTTAGTGTCTTGTCCTTGTTTTTCTCATATTTCCTGTTTCTTTTAATCACATTTCCTTCAGGTTGATTAAGAAGCAGAGCTATATATGGGGGTTTTGTGATTCTATTTTTAGTCAAAATTAATAAAAGCCTAACACATTTGTCTATAATTGTGTCACTAGCTGACTACATGGTCCCAGTTTATATTGGTGTTCTCCAAGGACTTACTTTTCAACTTTCTAGGTAATTGTTGAAAAGTTATTGAAGCTATTTTTCTTTTTCAAAACTCCATTCATTATCTCTAGAGAGAGAGGAAGGGAGAGAGGCAGAGAGGGAGAGACACATCAATGTATGGTTGCCTTTCACCTGCCTTCAACCATGAACCTGGCTGGAGACCTGACTTGCAACCTGGTTATGTGCCCTGGCTGGGGAATTGAACTAATGACCTTTGAGTTCATAGGCCAGTGCCTTGTCCATTGTGCCACCAGCCAGGGCTTGAATCTATTTTTAGGAGCTCAACACATAGTAATACAATTGTGGGGAAATTATTAAGTATTGATGTTCATTTCTTTTACAGATTTACTTAAATAAAATAGATTAAGTTGAGAAGGTCAGTGGAGTCCATATACATGAGGTCTGTCTGGAAAAAGTCCAGCCATTGTCAATATAATGAGAATGGTTTGCACAATATCAGTGTAACCTGGCAGTCAAGGAGAGGACTGGAATGCACATGTGTGAACAATGATGACTGGACTGCACTGCACTGATCAGTAGGGGCAGTAGACACCATTAAGTGAGCATGTGTACTTTGTGGCCCTCGCATTCAAAATGACTGAGCAAGTAGAGCAATGAATCTGTATCTAATAGTTTTAAGCTTAACACAAATTAGAATGATTCAGAAGGCCACAGCTATGAGCAACTGGTGATTGGCAGATTCATCACAACAATGTGCCCATTCATGCATCTCATCTCCTGCAGAGTTTTTGGTCAAACATCAAATCATCCAGGTGACTCAGCTCCCCTACAGCCCAGATTTGGCACCCTGTGACTTCTGGCTTTTCCCCAAACTAAAGTCACCTTTGTAAGGGAAGAGATTTCAGACTGTTGATGAGATTCAGGAAAATATGATGGGGCAGCTGATAGCAACTGGCAGAAGTGTCTGAGGTTCCAAGGTGCCTACTTTGAAGGGGACTATGGTATCCTATGTATAATGTTTCTTATACTTGTATCTCCTTTAATAAATGTTTCTATTTTTCATAGTACATGGCTAGATGACTTCTGCATAGAACTCGTTTTTTACCCACAATGAGCATCAGATACAGACTAGAACAATGGTTGTTAAATCTGGCTATCAATAGTATATCCTGGGAAATTTAAAAAAACACATATTTTCACACCTACCCTATCATCTACTGAGTCACAATTATTATTGCTAGGGTAGAGAATATGTATTTTTTTTAATATAAAGCATTTTATTTTAAATTAGAAAAAAACAATTTTATATTCAGTCAAATTCTGTAACCATTGGAGTAAATATTCAATAAATAAATATCAACAGACCTAGAATAGTTTCATTGTGATCATATGAATAAATGGAGGGGAGTGTATTATATGAAGAGAGACCCAAAAAATCCAGAGTTTCTTCTGGAGGGCAGCTTTCTTGTAGTACAGGCAAATGACAGAGGGATGGGTACTTTATAACTCTCCTCACTGAATGTGATACAATCTAAAAATCATTACTTAGCACTTCTTAAGAATACCTAAGTAATACAAAAGAGAGTTGTAAGTGTGAGTAGAAAACAAACCAAGTGTTGGCTGGAAGGAGAAGTCCAATATGGGGAATCTGGGAAGTCTCTTAGGATTTTACGTATGGGCAGGAGTTTCAACTGGTGAGCCTAGAGCAGGACTGGGCAGAAGGCAAGGCAGAGATAGAGATGAAAAGGAAAATTTTTATTATAGGCCTTATGCACTTTTAATTTTTTAAACCATGGGAATATATGGTCAAATGGTAAATTAAGCATATTAAAAAATGAAGAAATACATTTCACCAAATAAAATTAAAAAGTCATATAATAATTTCAAGAGATGCAGAAAACAGCATTAATAAAATTCAGTGTCTATTTAGGTATTGCATATTTTAAAAGTTCTTGCAGCAAACTGGTTGAAAATCGCTGCTATATAACAAGAATAGCCAATTATATTTCCTAATAAAGATCCCATTTATAAGAGCAACAAAGACTATGAGATAGTCATTTGCTCATTTAATCAACAAGTATTTATTGGGCAGGCCTATTCTATGCCTAGCATTCTTCTAAATGGGTCATCTAGGCAGTGAATACAGCAGTGGAGTGAGGGAAGCTCCAAAATCTATGATGGGCACCATGTATTTTATTTTGTTTATAACCAACAGACATGATAAACCAGTATATAACCTGGTTTGTTAGAAGGTGATAAAGCTGTAGAACAAAGACAAATAGAACTGTTAGGGGACCTATGGATTGCAAGCAGAGCAGAGTTCATGGGTAGTATTTAATGTGGTAGTCTGGAAGTGGGGAGGATGAGCCCCGTGGGTCTCCAGAGAAAAGCTTTCCAGGCAGAGAACACAGCTAGAGTGAAAGCCCTTGAGCAAGAGTTTGCTTGCCTGGTTGGAGGAAGGGCCAGGGGCCCAGGGTGAGGAGCTGAGTAAGGCAGGAGGAGGCAGGAGGCACAGCAGTGAGGGAAGCTCTGTGGCAGGAGGGTGAGGGCAGCAAGGGCTTGTAAACACTGAGTCTTTTATTCTGAGAGGAGAAGTGGGAAGCCAGCCACCAGAATGACATGATCGGATTTAAATTTTTAAAAAATAAACATAAAATAAAACCACTGGCCGTCATTTGAGAACACAGTAGGGGGTGGTGCAGAGATGCAAGCAATGTGACTCATGAAGAGCCTGCAGCCATGAGCCAGGCAAAGATGGAGGTGGCTCATTCCCCAGGATAGCAGTGAGGTTGTGAGATTAAGATTCTGGATTTATGTAGAAGGTACAGTCCGGGTGATTTCCTCTTAGAAGCAGGGGAGCGAAGCCTTTCCTGTAAGAAGCAGAGGAGCCACGACTCCTTGACCTGAGTAACTGGAAAGACTGAGTTGCCCTTGACTAAGATGATAAAAACTAGGTCATTTTGAGTAGGAATATGTGGTATTCGGTTCTGTTGACCCTGTCTGGAAAAACTGTATTTAACCTTCTGAAGACAATACCATCTGCCTTATCTCTCTCTCTCTCTCTCTCTCTCTCTCTCTCATACACACATCCCATTAGCTAATACTACCATGATTCCCCCCAAACATTCCCCGGACCTCTTCAATGAGAATAGCCTATTCCAAAGGACTATGAAGAACAAAGGCTTCAAGTTGCCTATGAGAGAAATAAGATCACAAATCTAAAAGAATAAAAACAAACAAAATATCCAGCAGTTTTCCGATACAGTTTAAAATATTAGACATGTGTGTAATAAAATCAGCCAGCGGATTTTCCTTATTCCTGGAATCGAATGCAGAAATCAAATGACTGACAAAGGCAGCTACCACATAGGGGAGGTGATGCTGCACATGAATCTCAGATGGCAGGAAGGCCTCAAGGACAGGTTTGAAATCCTTAACATGTTTAACCTACTCAGTTTTCAAAAGTACACATAGTCATAGGTAAGGAGTTACTGTACTTTTCAAGATGGGAAGGTTTAGGTAGAGCATACATGCATACCAGTGTATCAGACATAGTGATTATGTTAACATCATTTCCCTTTGCTGTTTCTTGTGACAACCCAGTCAAAGGGACCTGTGCCTCACCCTTTCTGATTACTCCCTAACAGCTTCCTATGAGTAAATAGTTCCTTTAAATTTTTCACAGTTTGGGTTCCCAGGTTCCCAGGGACTTACTGTATGACTGTATGTGTAAGTGAAAAACTTGAAGTGTCTTCATTACTCATATGTGGAGTCTAAAGAAAAGCCAAACTCATAGAAACAGAATATAAAAGTGGATGCCAGGGGCTGAGGGTGTGGGAAATAGGGCAAAAGTTTAGCTATAAGATAAACAAGGTCTGATGATCTAATGTACAACATTAGAGTTGATAGTACTGTGTTGTCTAATTGAAATTTGCTGATGAAGTAGAATTTAAATGTTCTCACTCACACTAAGATAAATATGTGAGGCAATGGATGTATTAGTTAATTAAGGGGGAATCCTTCCACAGCCTATACGTATGTCCAGTCATCAGGATGCACACTTTAATCATCTTACAATTTTATCTCAATAAAGGCAAAAAGGAACAGGAAACATCGGAATCTCTGGGTTAACAATGCAGTGAATCCCATATCACAAATATGAGGTTTACAAAGATTCCAAATAGCCCATACCACCCTTCCCCTGACTCAGACTGCTTTCCTGCTAAACCATGAGCACTGCATCTGTCTTTCATGAAGTTTTGTCCATCATCTCTTTGTGCCCTTAGAACCAATATCTTCCTACAGAATTTCATTTAATCTGTAGTCCTGAGAGCAATTCATGACTTCCCAACCAAACTGAAAGTCACTAACATGGCAGGACTCATATTAGTTCTCACGTCTGGAAAAAAAGGAGAGTGGGGTAGATAACTATCTGGGAGAATTCTGCCCCACTATCTCTCCCTCCCCCACCCTTTCTGTCTCCAATCTGGTGGAACATTAGCCAGTGCATTCACATGCTCTCTGGCCTGGGGATATGGGCCCTGTGGCCCTAGAAGCCACAGCCTTATGGGGGAGGGGGCATGTGTGAGCCTGAAGCTGGAAGGCAGCTGGGAACAAGCTAAGCCACCTGGATGACAGCATGACAGCCTAGCAGCCACCGCAGGTTCCAAAGGATGGTGCTTTAAAATGGAGCAAGAATTCTAGGCACTACCTTTGGTTTTGGCCTTGCTGAAGACAGCTAGGTCTTGTCTGAGCTTTGCAGAGGAAATGAGCTCTGAGGTGGTGAGTCCCTCATTCTCCCAGATCATTCAGCATCCAAATAAAAAACATTATTTTTCCTTTCTCACCAGCCTCTGCCTCTAGAGTTTGCCTTTTGGTGATAGTGAGCAGCCAACACTACTTCCATTTGGTAACAATACTAGCTGTGTTTAATTCCACCATCCAAGACCTCTTACTGGGTACTATAGGAAATCCAAAAATGAAAATGCCATGGTCTCTGTTTTTGAGAATTTCACAGCTGTGGGAAAATTAGACATATAGAGAAATCATACATGTGAATGACTGAAATGCCATTCAGTCATTTCAGTGGGAAATATTCTTTAAATGAGCAATAAGCAATGTATCGTGAGAAAAGAAGAGAATGATAAGTGCTAAAGGGATCAAAAAGCTTCCTAGAGAAGTAATTTGTATCAATGTTGAGGCTCAAGGTCTTCAACCAAGATCTGAATAAGTTCACCCTCTAGCCTAGAATGGAGACATAGAGCTTTATATAGACTCTCTCTGCCCAAGGTACTGCTGTCTTCTGGAAACATATAACAGGCCCAAAAGAGAGTTACCTACAATAAACCCCATATCACAAAACCAAGACTGACTATAGTTTCAACCTCTCTTAGAAATGAAATCTTGAATCAGTCAATCAGTAAGCACTTAGTATCAGTGAGGCAATCTGCCTGAGAGATCTGTGACATCCCCTAAAAGACAGTGGCCATGCCATGACCAATCTGCTTTTGCTAGTGTAACATCCTTGTCCCCACTCCTTTCTGCCTATTTGTCCTTTGTTTTGCACAGATCATAGGAGTCCTTTCTATCTGCTAGTAGGATGCTGCCTGATTTATGAGTTGTTGAATAAAGCCAATAAGGTCTTTAAAATTTACTCAGTTGAATTTTATTTTCTAACACTCAAAATATTATACAAACCTCCTGACTGTTGGTACTTTGTCTCACTTTTAAGCTGATTTCTTTTGGGCCCAATCTTGGGTTAAATACCAAACTCTGTTTACAATTTCTGCTTAGCTTTTCTGACTAAGTTACTAATACTTTGCCCCTGATTTTACCTTGATAGCACCCTCCATTTTCATGCAACCCTTTGTTCTCTTTGGCAACTGAATTGTGACTTTAACCTATACCTGTCTTTGGCTTTACTCTTCCCATGCCAACTCTAACACTATCATTTGTGATTAACTTTGAACAAGAAGGAAAAGAAAATAAGGAAAAAGAAATTCTATGCCTAGGGTTCAGACTACACGAAGACTCAGTGTCAAAAAGTCTGTGGTAGGCATGGGAGTGATAAACAGTCCAAGATTGAAATGAGGGAGACTTAAGGCTGGGGAGCAGGCAAAGGGCAGGAGGGATATAAATTCCAGAATTTGTATTTGAAGATGCTTGAGAGAAAAGTGGCCTAGTCTCCGTTTTTCCAAAGGTAACTTTGATGACAACATAGAGAATTATTGTGAAATGGAAAGAATGAAAGTTCAAATGCCAGTTAGGCATATGGCTGAATAATTTATTGTATTTTTCCTGTGTTGTATTATCTGACTCTGTTTTAAGAAGACAGTATTTTCTTTTGCCTTAGGGAAGTTTATATTAAGACCAAAAGCACAAGTTACCTGCATGTCATTTCCTCTGCTGTCTTTGTAAAAGGACTGAGTCAATTGAAGACCCAATAGACTGTGATAAAGGAGAAGATAAGGGTGAGGGCACTGAGAAACTGGGATATGTGGCTAGTGTGGAGGGAAGGCTGGATATAAGGTAAGTGTGTGGGAGATGCCTAGTCTTCTCAGAGCAGTGCAATGAGGCTGCCATGGGACAGCTGTATATTTCCTTTAGGACTAGCGCTTGGGCCAGCCTGGGACCCCAAATGGGCACAGAAGCAGCTGAGCCACTGAAACTGCAGTCTCTATCCAGGTTGACAATAATGATGTTTCAGAGGGAACCAGAGTGGGCTGATGACTATAGTGCTGTTGTGCTGTGTGGGCCCAGGAACACCCGCAAAACCTTGGGGAGATAGGTACTCCTCTAATAGTGATGGAGATCGAATGTACCACCAGCCAGTCAGAGGATGGGAGGTTAGAATCAAGCTTATGTGGAATAAGTTTTTTAAACAAACAAGCAATGTTTCATGCAAATATTGTAGTTTGTAGGCCCAGATTCATACTACTACACAATATAATTACGAGAGACTCAGTTAAGGATTCTGAGAACCCACGGTAAAGTGACGGTCCCGGGATGAAAAGATGAGAAGGAAATAAGGAAGTAAGGGCTGACTAACCCTGACAGATGATCAAGTGACGGGAGAGAAAGAGTGAGGATTCTAATGTGACCCTGAAGTCTCTCTAACCTGGCTGGCCGAAGGATTGTAATGAATTGAGCCAAGAAAGAAAAAAAGGAAAAGGAATGATTTTAGCTGAGTTAGAAGCACTAGTAAGGTATCACTATGTACATTTTCAACAGGAATTTCTATAAAGAAAACAGGAGTTGAGAAAAGACATATGAGTTGGAGATTTTTTTTGTGATGCCTAGAAATCAGCAAGATAAAAGTGACACTGTTATCATGAGATTAAACAATTCCAAGTGAAGAACATATGGAATGAGAAGGCACCAAAGATCAGGCATTTACGCCAAGTGGGAATGGAGAAGGAGGTGGCATTGAAAGCATTCGAAGGGGCCATCTGAAAGCTGGGAGAACTAGAGAAAATAGTGCCTCAGAGGACAAATGTATAGAGAGCTTCTCGTCATCTTCATTGGTTACTTGAAAGACCAGCTTCTCACAAAGCAGTAAAGGATGTGGGGGTGAGGGTAGCCAGAGGGAGGGACGCCAAGGAGGCTAAAAATGAAACAGCTGAGGTAGTTTCCTAGCGCTAAGAAACAAAGACCCCGTGGCCTGAACAACAGAAATTCTTCCTCTCACTGTTTTGGAGGCTAGAAGTTTGAAACCAAGGGATGAACAGGATTGGTTCCTTCTGCAGCTGTGAGGGAAGGACCTGTTCCAGGACTTTCTCCTGGCCTTGTGAATGGCTAGCTTCTCCTTGCGTCTCTTCACATTGTCTCCCTTTATGTGTGTCTGCTTCTGTGTTCAAAGTTTCCCTTTTTAAAACTTGTATTTAATTAAGGGTCCACCCTAATGACCTCATCCTAACTAGTTACCTCTGCAATAACTCTGTTTCCAAATATGATCACATTCTGAGATACTGGGGGTTCATACTTCCACCTATGGATGGTGAGGGGATGACACAATTCAACCTATTGCTATAATAATCAAGAAAAATGTGAGTTAGCATCTCAAGAGTTGAGCAGCAGTATTTTTGTTTTCAATTTTGTGAGAGATTAAAGTATAATTGAATGAAGAAGACAGGGTAACTGAAAAAGTGAGATGCTAAAAATTACAAGAGACAAACACAGAAATGGGGAAGGTGGAATTTAGAAAGGTGGATGAAGGCTGAAATTTGGAAAAAGAGGGACTTGAAAGTAAACGGAAGATGAATGGGAAAAAAATCTCAGGGCAGAGGGGAGAAAAAGTCAAACAGTTTTATTTGGTATGACTAACTGACTCTGAGGTTAAGTAAAGCCTGAGAGTTTTTTAAACACATGAAAGTTTTGAACTGGTTGTTATGGAGAATGAAGCAAAGAATTACCATGATTAAAAAAAAGAATTTGTAAGACTGATAATAAATCATTATTAAATAGAGTTAATCAGACAAATTATTCTAATTGTTTCTTCCCTTTTTTTTTTTTTTTTTTTTTTGATGTAGGAAGAAACAGCAAATGGCTGATTGAGTTTACTCACAGATAGCCTTGGCCTGTGCCAAATAGGACAAGGAGGGAAGCCATAAGATGGAAGAACAGGGAGAGTGATGACAGTGGTTTTGGGAGATGCACGAACCAAGTGTGGCCACATGAGTGGAAGCTGAAGTGAAAGCCTCTGGAGTAAAGAACATCAGGAACTCTAAGGCCACAGCACTGACTGTCACTAGATAGACACTGAAGTAGCACAGAAAAGTTGAAGGGATTTTGTCATATGACTATGTTAAGCCATAAGAAAATGCCTTCGCAGGTGCCCAATGCAAGTACGTAGACTCAATTTCACTAGCACTACCATGATAGCACTATCACCTTGAGTTGTAATAATCATAACTATAAAAAGTCAGGCTCTGTGGGAATTTATGTTTAAGGGTTGGCAAATAATAGAAGGAGGAAGAGAAAGAGAAGAAGAAAGAACATACATGAAAAAAACTTGTAAACATTATAACTAAAAAGCTAACAAAATTTTTTTTTTTCTAAGCATTTAAACTTAGCCAGCTGGTGAAGGTTCTAAGGCAGGTATTTTAAATTTAGTGATCATGAAGTACAATATTCTTTATTTGCTTTCTTAACTCATCCCCTTCTTAGATAGGCATAAGTATTTCCAAAGGACTTTCTAAATCAGATTTTCCTTGAAAATGAAAGCATATGGTTTAATAAGATTTAAATTAACCCCCAAGTTAAGGCTCTGGTAGGGCTACCAGTGTAAAAAATACCACTATTTTGCTGATCTTCCCAATGTTTGTAGGCAAATACAATAATACTATATATACATGTTTGTCTGTTCATAATGAAATTGTTTCTAATTTATGTTCTGTGGGAAAAAGTGGCATCTGCTTTTAATTGGCAAGTTCATTAAAAAAACAGACAAGTAAAACAATTTATTCACTAAAATAAAGACAGAGAGATTGAAATGCACTAACGAAGGTGTCTTTACTATTTGGAGATTCATTTAATTGCTGCCTTGAGACGTTTCAGATTCAGACCCCACCTTATTTTTTAAATTATGTAAAACCTAAAAGAAACAAACTGTGCTTCATTTTATGAGTTGTCCTTTTAATCATCTGAGATGTGATTTACTGAAGCAATATTTTTTAAAGTGGGTTTTTTTTAACCATTTTTCACATACATTCAGTGAAGAAATTTGGAGATGTAATGGAAATTCAAAAAGCAGAATAGTCAGCTCCTTTATACATGGTACTATGTGCCACAATAGAAATAAGTAGCTCAACAATGTTTGTAAAGCACTTGGAAAATATTTGAATAACTCAGAAACTATTACAAGAACTCTAGATATTGCTATATACTCACTGAACCACTCAAGAAACCTGTAAGTATCTCCTTTTGTACTAAATAAGTCATCTAAGTACTGTTTCTGAGGAAATATTTCTATTCTTAAAAAGGAGTAATTGGAAAATCTGAATACTTGTTTTTAATCTTCAGTTACCTGAGTAATGGGTCTAGGCATTAATGCAAACAATAAAAAGCAATCAAGTACTAAGTTCAGACAATCATGTCCCTACCGTGAGAGACTCAAAGCTTTCTTTAGCCCTAAGTCTTCCCAGTTCTAACAATAACCCAATATTTCTTTTGACTCTGTTACTTAACTTGTTTTCCTTTATCAGCTATTCTTTCCTTCATAGCCTGTGTCACACAAGTAGAGGTCCACAGATAACAATCTCAAGATTACACTATAGTCTGTGAGAAATGCAGACACTCAGACCCTACCCCAGGCCTGATGACTCAGCATCTGCATTTTAAAGATCCCCAAGGAATTCATGAGTGCACTAGAATTTGAAAAGCACCAGTCTGGAATACATTCAAAGAGTGATTGATTTTTTTTTTTTTTTTACAAGTAGACAGATGAGCCAGAGACAAATAAATATGTATGGGGAAATTTGCAGATGATATGATATTATATAGAGAAAATGCTATGGAATGTTATGCTGGTTTAACTACCAGTTAAAAGAAAAAGCCCATATTATGTTGTGGTTGTGTTGTGCAAGGCATTGGGTTAAGTACTGTCGCATGAGAATATAATTAATCCTTACAAAAACTGTATGACTTAGATACAATTATTACCCTCTTTCATGCATGTGAAAGCCCAGGTTCAGATAGACAAGAAACGTGCACAAAGCACATCAGAAATAAGCAGAGAGGCTGGGATTTAACTCCACGCCCTAGGAGTGTACCGTTCACTCCACTCTGCCATATTCTGAGACACCAGGTTGCTGCCTCAAATAACATATGATATAGCTACACAGTTTAATAATATGCAATCATTAAAAACATTTAAAATATGCATTTGAATGGAGAAATCTTTAATGACAACTGGAAAAATCACACTGCAAAACAACACACACACAATTTTGTATATTAACATACACATGAGATGTACACATATACATGCACCCAGTTTTGGAATGCTCAGTATTTTGTATGTCTTACATCTCCTTTTCCTTTCCATACATACCCATACACTATGCGTAATTTTAACTTTCTTTAATTTTATGTATTTTCTTTTTAATTTTTAAAATTGATGAGAGAGAGAAACATTGACTTTGTTGCTCCATCTATCCATGCCACTCATTAGTTGACTTCTCCATGTGCCTTGAAGGGGGAATCGAATCCTCTACCCTGGTATATAGGGACATGTTCCATCCAACAGAGCTACCCAACCAGGGAATGTATTTTCTGATTCTTCTAAAATTAGGATACATTATGTAAACAGAAAAATAAAACAATAAACATTTTTAAAGAGCCACTTTCTTATAGTGGTTCTATGATGATAATTATGCATTTAAATTCTTCAAATAAGCTTGTAAAAGATTGTGCTTTACTTCTTTATTTCATAGTTATAAACATTTTGTAACTTGAAACTTGACATTTTTCTTTGGACAAAGATTCCGTGGGACCTAAGCATTGGCATTTTTAAAAAGACCTCTAAATAATATTATTTGAAGAAACTTGAGGCCAAGATCATAAATCCAATTTACAAAATCACTCAGCAACAACTGGAAAATATTTTCAATGACTTGGAAAATCGGATTACATGGTGAATCACGGAAGATGGTTTTAATCTTGAATATAGTAGAGGAATGTAAACTCTACTATATTAAAACATTAAAGATGATGTTTTTTTTCTTTTATCTATTTTTGTCTGTATGCTCATTGCATTTTGTTTTATTTGTCCCCCTTTTTTAAAAGATTTTATTTATTATTTTTAGAGAGAGAGGAAGGAAGGGAGGCAGAGAAGGAGACAGACATCAATGTGTGGTTGCCTTTCACCTGCCTCCAGCTACAGACTTGGCTGAAGACCTGGCTTGCAACCTGGTTACATGCCCTGGCTAGGAATCAAACCAGCATGACCTTTGGGTTTGTAGGCTGGTGCCTATCCACTGAGCCACCAACCAGGGCTAAAGATGATATTTCTATACACCATTTTTTAGTTTGCTTTTTTCCCAGAACCTCAAAGATTATGATTCTGAAGGACTTGATAAACAATTAGATATTCACCTATGAAAACTAAGGAGAATATGCACACACATGAAATATATGGGAAAAATCTCTACATCAGTACCTCTTAAACTGTAGCGTCATTTAAATTCTCTGGGTTAAAATGCACTTTCGGACCCAATAAATTTGGTGGATGGAGTCTGAGAGTCAGCATTTCTAAGACTTCCAGATGTTGCCAATGTTGCTCCTGGGAGCCACACTTTGAATAACAAGCCTGTATGTCTCCTTACATCTTTAAAATGGGGATTAATTGCTTCCATTTTAAAAAGCCCCCATGCCCCACCTAAAGCCACAACTATAATAGTTCTCCAAGTGAATCCTGACTTCAGTATCACTCTTTTCCATTATCATTCACATTATTTCCAAAGTAATCCTCTGAAATTTACGTCAGTTGAAGTTACTATACCATTTGGATGGCATTTTTGCCCATTGCATTTCAAATCGAAATGCTTACAGTAAAGCAAAGGTAGTAAAGAGGAATGGTGAGGTCTACGGCAAACTGGAGTACACATGCCTTTCCTAAAGGAAATAGCTATACCAGGCTCCAGCCAAGAGCTACTATATCTATCTGGAAAGGTGCACCTGATATTGCCAGATATTCCAATTTGTTTTAGGAGAAGGAAATCTGGATTTCTTTTTTAACCAACACTTCAACAGTTTAAGATTGACAGTGAATTTTAAAAAATGAAAAATTTCTAATGCCCCAAACCAAGTACACAGAATCTCTGAACATTAGATCTTGACATCAGTATTTTTTTCAAAGCCCCCAGATGATTCTCTGTGCATCAGCTACAAAAGGCCTGACCTGAACCAAAGGCTGGACCACAGCAGCGAGGGGATTCAGCACTCACCACAGTGGTATAAAAATTACTTTAAACTGAAAATGTCTGCACACTCAACATCCTCAGAAAAGACTGCTTACTTAAACATAAGCAGTCTCCTGAAAATACGGCCACCAGGGAACCCTTCCCAGCAGGAGTTTCCTGATAGAAAGTACCAAGAAGTGCAGATTCAGATCATAAACCTTCTCACTGGGAAACTTCCAGCCAGGAAGAAGATGGACAGCCCATGCCATTAGCATCAAAAAGCCCAGCAGAACCCTCTGTACTCACCCCATGAGGCACTAAAAATCCCTTTCCTTAAATTACACACACACACACACACACACACACACACACACACACACATACTTTGTGCTATTATACAAGTTTTCCATTACTGGGAGCTCCCGTGTGCATGTGTGAAAATAAACCTGTCTTTACTTCAGTTAATCTATCTATTGTCAGTTAACTTGCAGGCCCTCAGTCACTAGACCCAAATTGGCAGAGGGAAAGTTTCTCTCCCAATAGAAGTACAGGTTGGTTCCTGAAGCCTCTTTGTATGAATATGATTTCTGATGTGTGGAAAAAGAGATAATTATGCTTCCTGAAAGGACATAATAAGAAGGTGTTTGTTTACATATTATTTTAATACATCCTACAAGTAACTCTGAGTTCCAAAGTTTGAACTCAAGCCTTGGGGCACCAAATTGATATATGATACAATTTAAAAGTACTGAAGGTTTATAACCAAAGGGTGATTTATAATCATCTTCTATCTATTTGTTAAGCATATGTAAAATAAAAATACTTTTTCATATTTAGTAAAGAAAGTTACTCATAGTTACTCATAGAAGGTTGTATTAAAAATCATTTAGTTCAATTATTTTAGCACACTTTGAATAAGGTATCATATGCATTAAGAAATATGAAAGAGATATGAAATGCTTATCTGAAATCATTCCAGCAAGAAATGATAGAGGCAATTTAAAATATATATTTTTTAACTTTGTAAGAACAGTTTCTGCTGTGGGTGATTTAGCTGTGGGAAGCAGAAACACCTACTTTCCCTGTGTTACCAGATTATTTACATGAGTTTCATTAATGAATCCCCAGCTCCTTTGAAAGGAACAATCCCCCTTCTTCTCCTTATACGCACACTCAAATAAAAGTCCAAATATAATATGCTGTTTCCTGTCTGACACATAAAATTGGAATCCTTCTTTAAGAACCAGAACTGAGATTGTTGAAAAACCGTGGATGAAAACTATTTGAACATTTACATCATGGCTGTGAAAGAAAACAACATTTCTGGTGTCATGACTAAAATATGGATGTTTTCCCAAATATTTTCCAATTGAATTTCCATAGCCAAGTTCCTCACCCAGAGAGGTCAAGTGTGCCTGAGCTTGCATACTGAGTGACATAGCAGAAATTTCAACCTGGTTTTCCCATGGAGATGTAACCCATTAGGGCATTATAATCTCTACTTTTAGAAAACTGGCTAGTCCAGGGTGGGAAAAGTTTAGTAAAGTAGCTAAGGAAAATGTTTAACTATCAAAAGTTGCTAGGTTCTTTGAGAATTCTTAACACTATAAACAGAACAGCTCTGCTGTCCAGGGACCTGTACCATCACGTGGGACCCTGCGCTCAGTAGCGCCCCATGCCTGGGTTAATGTGCTGCTGCTGCTGCTTTGAAATCCCAATCATTTTTAAAGAAAACTTTTATATTTTCACTTAGTACTGAGCTCTATAAATTATGTAGCTGGTCTTTCCAGTAAAGGCCAGCAAATGAGAGTAAAGTCTGTAGAAAAGAGAACTTTCTCGGAGGGGCCAGAAGGTGGTTGAGTCTCAGTGTCTGGGTCACCAGCCAACAAATAGAGTAAGGCTGGATGTCAAGGCAGGAGATCAAGCCAGGGGAGCACTTCCTGAAAAGATGCTTTCTCTCTCCACCTGCTTCCTCACTGTTTGTCAATGTACCTTTTCAGGATAAAACGTAGCAGCCCAGCCAAGTACTAGCCAGGGGAGAGAAACAATAGCAGGACAGCCCAGGAATCTGACCAGCTGAGAGCTAACATCTGAGAAATAGGCAACCTGACCTGTGTCTTGGTGTGCCCTCTCCAATTTGCCACTGTGTGTGATGGATAGAACATAACGCAGGAAAATGGTCTTGGAACAAAGCAGGGCCCAGAGTACAACCAGTGGAAGGTTCTCCCAGGGCCTCCTTTGTGTGTGCCCGGAAATGGTTAAACCCTAACTGTAACAGCAGAAACCTCTGTACTCAGAGGCAAGGCACCCAGCCTGGGACATGTTACAGCAGCCATTTTCACATCTCCCAGGCTTTACCTGTCGAAGCTGCAGGCCTACCAAAGGAATATGAACCCACAGGGGAAAATATCTGATGAGCACAAGCAACACACTGAAATACCACAATCAGGGTAAACATAACTAAAGCACTGGAAAGACCCAATGTTTAATATATATATAAAGTATACTTTAAGCTATAAGGAAAGGACATTAGAGAGAGAAAGCAAGAAAATAACAGTTATGAAAAAGAATCACTGTAAGGGGTTAGGCATGAAAAATATAATCACCAAAGTGAAGAATTTGGCAGGAAGGTTGAAGAGCAAGGGTCTAGTAGAACGACCAGTGAACTAAAGAATCAAGTATTAGGAAGGGATAAAGAAATGGGAGGCAGTTAAAATTATGAAGGCTAGAACATCAATATCTCTGTAATAGAACTTTCCAAAATGCCACTGCATCTAGGTGTGACCACAGTGGAAACACAAAGACCCACGTGGACTAGATGAGAGCAGTGGTGTGGGAAGAGACACAACACAGTGAGCTCTATACCTTAGCACCATTATGCAACTTGAAAATGTATAACAGTATATTTATTGTAGGGATGAGAATATGTCTAAAAACACATTTTGAACCCATTAGAGCAGGTATCTGTGAAAATAAGAGTGTGAGGGACATAAGAATGAAGGGAAAAATAATAAAATAAAGCAAGAAAATGGCCAAGTCAGAGATTTACAATAAATTAGAGTTTGTGTAACTCCATTATGAGAAGCCAAATTTTTTAAGATAAATAAATAAAGATAATGAGTGGATGGACAGATAAAAGGAGGCTAAGTGATTATCTAAAGTCTCTGGATAATCATAGACAGAGAATAAAGGAATGTTTCTTCTTCAACAGTTAAAAGGGCTCAGTAGACATGAATCAAACATCCTTTTTACACTGTCTCCATGTTTCAGAAATGTTGCTATTTTCCCCAGTCTAGTGCCACTCATTTTGGCTAGCTCTAAATGGTGTTTTTTACATTTATGTTGCTTTAAATATAACAAGAACAACTGACATTGTCATCTGAACCCTGTCTTCTTTACCGAATTGGAAACTTGGGGTGGAGAGAGGGTTGGAGGTTACCCAGGCCCACTTTCTACAGCCTCAGGAATCTTTCCTATTTCTTAGCCTACAGAAGTTTCCTCCCCTGTATTGATCAGGCATGGTTAGCATTTCTTTCCTGTAGAATCACTGTCAATAAGCAGTGCCTCCGAGACAACTCCCCTTGGTCTCTCTCCTCCGGGTTCAACATTGCTAGGACTTGTAACTCGTCATAGACAAACTAGTTTGATTATTATTTTGCCTTATACTACCTTCTCTTAACCGACTTCTCCAATCCAATCTGTCCACTCAAACCCCATTCTTCTGGAAAGCCATCCCAGATCAACCCAGAACACAGGGCCACTTCATCCTCTGCATTTTCCTTGATGGGGTCCCTCTCCACCCATGTAATTCAGGAGCTCCTGCTGCCTTGAATAACCAGTTATCTTGCCATTGGATTATCTAGTGTCCCAGGTGATGACAAGTGCCTTAAAACCTTTTTATCAATAAGTTGTGCTTACATGTTCACCTCTATTGGGCTGCCCTAATCTAAATAACTATTCAATATTTTGGTAATTTTAAAATTATCAAATTTTAAAATTGGGAGCTCCATTGGCTAAAACCATAGTTTGGGTGGAAAATCTTATCCCATAAAGAATGCTTCAAGGTAAGCAATAAAACAGGAACTCCTAGCAAAACAAGCTAATGCTACTGTTGTTTTTTAAGAAAATAAATTTATTCTCAAGGATGACATAGAGAAATAGTTTTCTCTTCCTCAGTTTCCAAAACCAGTTCAGCTCTAAAACTACTTATGTGAGTAGCCCTTAATAGTCAGCTTCCCCACGAGATTTGTAACTGTATATTTATTGTAGGTTTCTAAGGGGCTTAGGGCCCTGAAAGAAGCAGTCGATTCATCTGGGGCATAATGATGTTAATCAGGAATTTGTACCCTTTAAAAAAATAATATTTGCCTGGATATTCACATGGTTTAGCTTCCACAGATAATCAAAATGTGTAATCCTGCAATATGAATTTGTCCATGTAATGAAGCATTTTGCACCTAAAGGTTATTTGATTGTGTTACACAGAGAAATATTATGATAAAGTTATTTTCAAAAAGCATAACTCTGGTGCTATGTATTTTTAGGTTTGTGTTTGAAAAGATTGAAAGGGAATATACATAAATATTAAGAATGGTTATCTTAATAATAATTATCTTTGGTCTGATTCACTTTTATTCTCCTTATAGTTTACAAATTTTATATGAAGCCTTTTCTGTAATAAAATATGATTACAAATTTACTTCTTGAACCCCTTCTGTCTGCAACATTGAGACAATGGCGGAAAGAATATCTATGTTCTTCTATTTATGGGTATCAGTGCTACAAGCGTGAACTGTAAACTATGATAAAAATTGTATCCTACTAGAACTGAGGTTATATATTAACAAATATTCAACTCTGACTGTCTTCAGGGCTGTGAGAAACCGTAAGTCCACAGTACATATAAATTATGTGAATATTCCTTTTGTTTGTTTGTTTGTTTTAAAGGAGGCAACTACCTTATGCAATTCAGGTTGTTTCTTATGCTTTGTACTTAGGGATTTTGATAGAATTTTCACTGATAAAACTTGTTTGACACCTAGAGAATAAATTGTTGTGTAGTTTTAAGAAAATTCCTAAGTAGATAAACCAAACGTTAAAATTTTTTAAAGAACTTAAAAAATCATCAGTCATAATGGTCTTTGTAGCTGCATCTTTCATCAGTCTGGCAAATACTCAAAGCAAACCCTTTGAATCCTCAGGTACACTGCGGTGTTCAAAGAAAAGCAAAAACAAACATAGGCATCATGAGCCTTATCATAAGACTTCAATCTAGAAAAATGCAACCTACTGCCTTTCCTGTCCTCACCCAAACCCCATCTTCCCAAACACATGATGTTTATTGGGTTTGTCTTCCTTCTCACCCACAGTTGTTGGCCCATTATTTTTCAGAACTTCTTGATAGAGCTGTACCTACAACTGTTAGTCACCTAGGTTATTAATAATAGAAAGTTCTCTGAGCTTTGAGGTTAATTATTCTCTGTTCCCACTCAATCTACTACAAGTAAACTTTTGTTTTCTTGCAGACCAAAATGCAGCACCTATAAAGAACTCTGGGAAGTATTTATAAACCCCATGCATACAAATGAGTCCACTTCCCAACAAGCGGCCATAATGCAGAGGGGGCACTATCACTGGCTGCTTGCCCCTCTGGCTGTCAGCACTTCACGGTTCCATTTTGCACGTTCAAATGCCTTCAGGTGGCTGTCCAGCTGGCAGCCATTAATTTGTGCAAAAGCAAAAATTGTGAAGCAAACAAAGGAAACATAAATGACAAGAGCAAGTAAACCATACTGGGAAATCATAAAAGTGATAGTATTATGAGACCTCAGTGCAGAAAAACATGTTTTTAGAAAGCTAGCAGAGTGCAGTGTTTAAGAGCTCGGGCCCTGGAGTTAGGTGAGACTGGTAATGAAATTCCAACTCTGCCTCTGACAAGATACATTTCATGGCAAAGTTACTTTGCTTTTCCAAGCCTCTGTTTTCAGTTTGTTTTGACCTATAAAATGAGGAAAACAATACTTGCCCTCAGGGGTTTTGCAATAATTTAGGTAATGCATCTCTTATATTAAATGCAGTATCTGACACATTGTAACTATAAAGAAAGATAGTTATGTTATAGAAGCTGTTGTTTTATTTTCATTCCAGAAGAACAGTCAGTGAGCAGTGGTATTAGCTAATGCTATCAGAATCTTTTCAGTGTAAATAGTGAGTTATTCAACGAGAGTTTTTAATACTCCTCTAATTTTAGGGAGAGAAAGAGAGAGGGAAACATCTATTTGTTGTTCCAATTACTGATGCATTCATTGGTTGTTTCTTGTATATGCCCTGACCAGGGATCAAACCCACAGCCTTGACACATCAGAATGATGCTCTAACCAACTGAGCTAA
The DNA here is from genome assembly GCA_004026585.1 of Noctilio leporinus. NCBI lineage: Eukaryota > Metazoa > Chordata > Mammalia > Chiroptera > Noctilionidae > Noctilio > Noctilio leporinus. The sequence continues at coordinate 77,539 of PVIW01003679.1, forward strand.
ACAGCCAGGACTCAATTATTTTTTTAATGTATCTCTTACCTTTGCTTTTATTTTCAGTTCCTCATGCTTACGGATTAGCTCTTCATTGTCTGAAAGTGATGAACCTAGACTTTGTTCCCGTAAATCTCTTATGGCTTTCTGAAACCAACAAGTAACCTAAGTAAGAAGCAATAGAAATCAAATTTCGAATGATTAGAATACTGAGTAAAAATTCGGAATTATTTCCTTAATCTTTCAAAATTTAAGCTACTTCAGTTTCTCTTCATATAAACTCATCTTATATATTGACTAATTATGACGGGGATTTTATATTTCTTTCAACCTCTACATGCTTAAAAGAAAAAACAAAATAATACCTGTAAAGCATGAAAATAATATATCAGTTCAGATTACATGGCATAAAGGAAATAATTTAAAAATCTCTTAACAAAGAACCAAAATCAATTCCCACATAGTCTATATATCATGCATGCTTCTATAAATAAATCCCCTTTGCTGGATAAGAATATGAATCTGAATATAGTTACTTAGACCCACATGAAGATATTGGACAGCATACGTAGAATTATATTTCTACTATAAAATGACAATGCAAAAATATTATTTGCTGCAATTGCTGGAAATTTGCATTCAGAAAATAAAATGAAGAAGTTATTAAAATTCTGTTGACATTGTAAATGAGGCATGACTCACATTCACTTAGGCTTGATTTACATACCATACGTATCTTCCACAGAGTTAAAACAACAAATAGCAAAGGACTTGAAAAAAGTAGTACATTTTTAAATGATGACTTAGGCTGACATCGAACTGATAACATTAGGTTTCTGGCTGCAGATTCCTTATCGAAATTGAAGGTGACTTAGATTTTTATTCTCCAATCCTATATTGCCATATTGCATGATCACATCATTGCTACTGATCCCTAAGAGTCCACTACATGCTAAACCGTTTGCAATTTCCTTTTTTGGCCATCATCTCTATTTCTCTCAACAACTCTATAACAGGTATAATATCATCACTGTAGAGATGAGGAGAGGTTAAGCAGCTTGTCCAGGGCCACATAGGAAGTGACAGAACCAGGACTTGTCTCCAAACCTACATTATTCCAAAGGCCATGCTCTTTCCATGGTTCCCTGCTGCCATCCTTGAGTAACCTAAAGGCTTATAGCCCTAGGCATAAGGGGGAATTACTTCAAACCCAAAAAAGCTAATCCTGACAGTCCATTTCAAATGGTGGGCATTATACTATGTTGCGTCCTAGCCTAGGTTGTCGCACCTACAACAGCTTCAAGATTTATCTGAACTCCTATAATTTGGAGAAATGTCTGAAGTGGTGGCTAAGGAAAAAACTAAGTTAGTCCTGAAGCTCCACACAATAATGTACATACACATACACCCCACAGAAGTTGAGTTAGGGGTTCCCTAGAATAGGACATTCTGTTACCATTACAGGACTGATATCACAAAGCTGGTTATGACACCAAATGGTCTACACCAATGTTAAGCATTTTCCAGCATGAAATACACAGTAAACTATGGGTAGGAGGGCTTCTATGGCTTTCTGGTAATTGGAAATCTTGGTTAGTCATCACTTTAGGCCACCATCATTGCAAAGAAAAGAACAGAGGTGACCCTGTAGCAGTTTTCACATGAAGTATGCCTCATTTTCTTCATAATATTTAGTAATCTGTAGTAATACAAACATTAGCCAGTCACCATATCTAAAGTATAATGTTTATGTATTTACAATTATTTGAAGATAGTCTGTCTTTCTGGTATCCCAATCTGAACGAGATGGCATGTATAATGTACATATTAGAACACGCAGAATTTTATCAAGAGCTATAAAATGTATTCACTTATTTTATACAAATAATTTCTCACAAAAGGTGCAGTGAACCCATATAAAAACACTACTAGAGAAGTGATTTAAGGGTTTTATCAAGGAAAAGTAAGCATGAATATAACTTTCAGAGATCCTTTAGTTCATTAAGTATTGGGAGTAACTTTTATTTATCCTTAGTTAAAGTGGGAGGAACCCAGAAATCTCAAGAATGCTTTCATAAGGAAAGTTAATATAGAATCTGAGTGAATGAAAAACGGGCCCAAACAGGTGCCCGTTAATCTCTAAGAACAGGTGAGAAGCCTGAATCCTCAGATAATCCTATTTAATTTTGTGAGTCAAAGACTTGTCATCTAGCACATGCCAGCAGTGATGAAAGCAGGAAAGGAATGAGTTGTTTGATTTTTAAAAGGTATTTACTGACCTCATCCCTCCATTTCAACTCCCAAAGAATACTATTCTTGTATGGCAATACTATTCCCTATAAGAGAATGAAGTTAAAGATCTATGGTGATATTCCACATATTCTGATCCCATACCTGCCTGATGAAGTAAGCTAACTCTCTAGATCTGGACATTTTTACAACTGAGAGTACTCTGGGCAAAACCAGAAAAACAAGTTGACGTAAACTGAGAAGTAAGTGGTTTGTCATGTGGATGTTACACCTCATCACGAGGCTTTCAACCGCATGAGCAGCTTTTTAGATCAGATATACTGCATGTGCTGTGGGATGCATGCAGAACAGATTCTCAGAGGCCTTCTGATATAAAAACACTACACCCTAAATAACAGAACGTGTCAATCATAATACATTGCAGCCCAGTAAATCAGTCATTGTGTCCTGCTCGTACCTACAGCAGACAGCTGCGTAGATATTCCAAGAACACTTTTTATAAGCATAGAAATTATATCAGCTGCTGTCCGAAAGCCTGAGTGTAAGTACAATAGATGGTGCATCAGGACATTCTATAGAGCAGGTCTTTATAAAGGATAAAAACATGAGCCAAGGTTGGGGGTGTGTGGAAAGAAAGGAAGAACCAAAGCATTCAGAGTATGCACTGGAAATCAGGTCTGGAGAATGATGGTTTAAGGGAGAAATGAGAAAATTTTTCTTCTCCTTCCAGTTCCCACCTTTCAGCTTGACATCAGTGTTGTGTTCATAGTCATTACACTTGTTTGACGTGACATTAGATACTCAGGGCCCAGAGGAGGTGGAACTAAGTGGAGGAGTGAGACAGATCTTTTTTTTTGCAGGGGCAGGGGAATACCTATCTAAGGATGAAGGAAGACTGAGAGAAAGGAAGGGAAAATAGGCAAAGATGCAAAGAAGAAGCAACCAGGGACGTTCAATGACAACCAAGAGCTCCCTTGGATGTTGAGGGGTGCCAGGAAAATCCAGTCAAACAGCATAGACCTGCACTGTCCTGTATGGTGCCCATTAAGCACACGGAGCTACTGAGTACTTGGAATGTCATAAGTCCAAACTGAGATGGTCTCTAAGTATAAAATACACAGCAGATTTCGTAGCCTCTATTTTTAAAAAGATTTTATTTTTAGAAAGTGGGAAAAGAAAGAAGGAAGAGGGGGAGAGAAACATTGGTCAGTTGCCTCTTGCACACCCCCAACCAGGGACTGGACCCACAACCCAGGCATGTGCCCTGACAGAAAATTGAACCTGCAACCTTTCAGTTTGCAGGATGATGCCCACCCAACTGAAAAGGGCATAGTCTTTGTGTTAAAAAAATAATAAAGAGATGTCATTAAGGACGTTTATATTGGTTAAATGTTGAAATACTATTTTGGATATGTTGATTAAACACACTGTTTTCCTTTTCACTTTTTTTATGAGGCTTTTTACCTTTTTAATGTTCCTTTTTTACTTCTAATGTGGCTATTAGAACTTCTAAAGTCACATACGTAGCTTGCATTATAGGTTTATGGTTCTGCAATTCAAGGACATTCAGAATATTCTTTTTCGTATATAAAGGCTGAGTTTTAAGTGAGGGCTATTTAAAATAGTGAAGTTAAGGGACGAGTGGAATGAAGTATGGTTTGGTAAGCATCTGAGCACCACTGGGTTGGTACTGAAATAGGATTAATGACTCTCAATAACTTTACTTGGCTAAGAAATGGAGGGGTCAGATGATAACTTTAAGGAAAGCAGGGGTAACCAAGAGAGGCTTCTCTCCACTTTTTAAAATTTGATTAGATAGCACACTAAATGTTTTCTTTTTGAAGGAACTGAAGATGCATGAGGGACAGCTGATGTAGAAATGTACCCAAGTGGGAGGGCTGGAAGGGAGCTCTACTGAAGGTCGCTCTGAGCAAGGAAAAGCTTAGTCTTTGCTTGTTGAAAAACCCTTCCCCACACTGACCCCCTGCTGTGATATAAGAATAAAAAAAGTAAAAGAAACGAATCCTACTCTCACAGAGAGCTCTTTGTAAGGTACTATCATAGGCAGGTTACAGACAACCTCATCCTTTATTTGCACTCCTCTGTTGATAAAGCTATTTACCTTTTTAATAGATGAGCAAACTGAGACACAGACAGGTTAAGCAAATCACAAAACCAGTAAGAAGAAAGTCCCGCAGTTGGAGGCAGAAATGCCATAGTCAAAACACTTGTAGAACCAAATGATTCCAGAGAAGAGAAGTGGTTCCTATTAGGCTATTTTATGAATGTTCCTAAGATAAAATAAAATGCAACACTATATTTATTAAAACCTAGTTCTAACATGGGAGTAGATCCTACATGCAACCACAGGGGCTCAATGGGCATACTGCTCTAGAGAAGGAGGCCCACTATAGGCAAAGGCAAAGCAAACACAGACCGAGAATTCCACTTCCCAAATGATACATGTCAAAGACAGAATTAACGCATGGGGAACACATGAAACACACAGGAAGTCCTCTCTGATGATCACAGATAAATGACATGGGTGGCAAGAAGCTGAACAGCTGCTGCAATCCCAAGTGATGCATCAGACTGAATAATCCTTTTTTTGCAACGTGTTCCACATCTGACAGCAGGTCTTATTTTTGATCATTACAAGTATGTTTTGAGAGGTGAGTTAGTAATAAACAATTTAAGCCACCTTAACAGAAATGCTTAAGAAAAGATGAAAATCTCTTCAAATTAGTTTCATTTTCTTTTCTATATTCATAATAGTTCCTGATGAACAACCAGTTACTATTGGGACCAAATAATAATAATAATAATGGGGAAAATAGGGATCACTTATCTTCATTAACGAGACTTTTTGATAGCCTCTCTTCTTCCAGTTACCAAAAATGCACACATAGACAGAGCTGTTTTCAACTACGGTTGAATACCACAGGTAACAGTTCTAATGTCTACTTTGATTTTTGAAGGCCTGTTAGTATTTAAACAACCATTTTAGCTCCCATAAGGTTTCTTTGTTTTTCTTTTCTTTTCTTTTCTTTTCTTTTTTAATTGTATTCATTATTTTCAGAGAGAAGGGTAGAGAGGGAGGAAGAAAGGGAAAGAAGCATCAATGTATGGTTGCCTTTCACCTGCCTCCAGCTAAGGACCTGGCTGGAGAGCTGGCTTGCAACCTGGTTATGTGCCCTGACTGGAGAATCGAATATTTTTCTTTTTTCCTGTAAGGAAAACAATTATCATTATTTTGCATCAGCCAATTCAGTCAAATGCGCTCTGCATTTAACTAGGCAAAAACCAGACTTCAAATATTCATTTGCTTCATTAGGTGATAATGTACATCAGGAGAAGAGGCATTAAAGCATGTCATTGAGTTTGTACCTGAAGGCCTGGGAACAGGGGAGGAGAGAATTACTGCCAAAATGTGGACTGGGTTTTTGCATTTGGGATTGGTCTAATGATTGGCTTGGTATTACTTGGACCCTGTCTCAGAGACTTCAAGAGGACAATGTTCACAATTTTCTTTTATGGAATTTGTTATCTTCCCATGAATTACTGAAATCAATTGGAAGATATAAGTAATCCTCAAATCATTGAATCCCAGTATTCTCTGTTGATAGGTATTAGGAAAGCTAATATACAAGGTAGGAAAAAGTAGGCTTATAGTTCTAAGTATGTGAAATACAGTTTATTCTTGTATTATTATTCATTATTATATTATTTTCCATGCAAACAACTGTAAACCTACTTTTGCCTCGCTCTGTATGTTGTTGGCCATAAAGCAAAATTTGTTGTTTTATAAAGAGCTTTACAGATAATCTATCTCCCCATCCGGAATTATAATTTTACATATTGAATTATTGTGATTTGTGTTAACATATCATTTCTCTTCCAACATTTATATTATAAGAAAAATGGCACTGAGGGCTTCTTCCTTCCCAAGATTGCTTTAAACTCTTCTCTGTGTTTAGCTAGGCTTCCAGCTACTTACTGGTAAAAGCTGTTTTGGCCAATGAATAAAATCAGTACAGTGGATGTCTCCAGACCTAAATGTTGTATCTAGCATTACCTTTGACTCATTGGGGGAATCTTTCTAGCAGTGGAAGTCTTTCTTTTCCTCCAAGAAAAGAAAGACACCTGTCTAGTGACAATGTGCATCTCTGCCAAAGATATCTAAGACATGGTTCTCCCTGTACAACTGAGACTATCTGCCCTAAGTGATCTGGAGCCAGTTATATTCATTGAGTGCGTGTGTGTGCATGTGTGTGTGTAAGAGACAGACAGTGAGACAGACGCTTACAGGGCTACTCAGGAGTAGGACCAAAGCTTGCCATTTGCACATGACCATTCGAATTCCTAGGTTATGTAATCTAATGGATTTTATACTGAAGCTTTGGCCTAAATTCTGCTTGTTGGAAATAATAAGTGTCTGAAACTATCACATTGACAGGATAAACTACTGCTAAGTAATAAAGGATGTTTTAATCCTGTCAAAGTATGCCATTTATTTTGTTTGCTTATGAATTTCCCTACAAAGAGCATTAAAATTAGGGCCCCTTTGCTTGTCTCTGGGGATTGAAGGATGGGGTAGATGAAGGAACGAGCTGCTATTCCTGGCCAGTTTGAGGTGGCAGCAGAATTGAAAAGAAAAGGAAAGCCAACAATCAGCAGGGACAGGGAAGGAAAAGAACTCAGGGTGCAGAAGATATACAGGCAGCCCCAGTGCTGAGCAGGTAGTTCAGGTGGCAGCAGTACAACGGAACCTCCCCCAAAGTGCCCACATATCAAACAGCCTTGTCTTCAGTCCCATCACTGCTGAGAATGTAATTTAGTTAAGGTGTGTATCTCCCAACTCTTCCACCAACTGATTTGGGGCTTAAAAAATTGTGTCTAATTAAAGTGCTGTTAAGCCATCAGTCCAATTGGACGATACTGTATATAGAAATGACAAACTAATCTTAAGGAAAATATAATCAATTATGATAAGTATCAATAGGACAAAGAAATAGCTAAGGGGTAGAGACAGAAAGAGGAAAATTGATTGATTTTTAACTCTGTCTTAAAGATAAAGTTGTACTGTTTTTTGAATAAATGCAGCTGGACATCAAGCCATGAAATGGCATTTATTTACCTTCCACATCATACCTTTCAGAAAACTAAGATAATCTAGTAATTTAGAGAATTGGTGTGGGACCTGGTGAATATGTAGGATTTATTTATGTGCTGATGATTATCTGGTAAAGTTCAGAGAGTGACCACCAACATATGGAGTGAAATGACAAACATTTGAACATTTACTGAGCACTTATTATATGCCAAGCTGTGCTCTAAGCAGTTTTATATATATAACGTTGTCTGTATTCACAAAACGTCTATAGATATCTATTATTACTCCCAGTTTACAGAATAGTAAACTGAGGAACAGAGGCCAACTGACTTGCTCAAAATCACATAACTGGTAAATGTAAAAGCTAGAATTGACATCCATACCACCTCCCCCAGACTACCTCTTTTATGACCTATGATAGGTAGTGTCATTGAAAGAAATGGTGGTTAGTGTGCCTTTGAATTAGAAGTTTCTATTGTTTTCAAAAGTACTTGCTTCTTCTACAAATAACTTAAGATACTTTGCATTTACCCCAACATGCCTTAGAGTGAATTACAGATATAGCCTATGTGCTAAAATAACATGTTGTGATAAATTTTAATCTTTGAGTGGTAGAAAAGTCATGGATATCTGTTACTGGGCTGACTACTGAAGACCAGTATCACCAGGACTATTTAACCCTTATTCTGATCTTACGCCAGCTAGTGTTAGAAAGCTACATTCAAAGAAAGGGTTTTGTTTTTTTGTTTTTGTTTTTTAATTGCTTACTATGTGTTAGTAACTAAACTAGACACTTTTATATTATTTTATATTAATTTAAGCTGGTCAACCATTCAAGCTCTAACTCTTGGTTAGAAGATAGTATTATATAAAGTGTGTGTATGTATATATGCACACAAGTGCATGTAAGAGGTCTGTCTGGAAAAAGTACAGCCACTGTTAGTATAATGAGAATGGTTTGATTGACAAGGATGCAACCTGGCAGCCAAGGAGAGTGCACATGTTTGAAAAATGATGACTTTGCTATACTAGTCAGTGGGGGTGGTAGACGCTGTTGAGTGAGCATGTGTACTGTGTGGCCATCACATTAAAAATGAGCAAATAGAGCAACAAATCTGCATCAAATTTTGTATTAAGTTTGAACATTCTTCTGTGAAACTATTCAGATAATTCAGAAGCTCTACCTATTGGAAACTGGTGATTAACAGTTTCATTATAACAATGTTACCCACTCATGCATCATATGTCATGCAATTTTTTTGGCAAAGCATCAAATCACTCAGGTGACTCAGCCCCCCTATAGCCCAGAGTTGGTGTCCTGGCTTTTCCCAAAACTAAAATCACCTTTGAAAAGCAAGAGATTTCAGACCAGAGATGAGGTTCAGGAAAATATGACAGGGCAGCTGATGGTGGTTGGGAGAACTGTGTGAGGTCCTAAGGTGCCTACTTTGAAGGGGACTGAGGTGTTAGTGCCCTATGTACAAAGTTTCTTGTATCTTCTTTAATAAATGTCTCTATTTTTCATATTACATGGATGGATATTTTCTGGACAGACCTCATACACATACACACACATGTATGTGTGTGCACGCAAAATTTTATAGCTGCCCACCAGGTCTAAAACTGGTGCCCTGAGCCTGTGATTATATGTGTCATCTCTGATATTTTAATTGCCTAATAACAAGGAATCTGATTACATATGGTTACATAATTATTGTATATACATGGTATAAAACCTTCCAAATGAAAATTCTATCACTCTTCTTTCTCCCACAAAGATGTGTTATCTTATGAGTGGTAAAAATAATGATCTACCCTCATGTCTTACTTAACACTCTTCAATGTCCTTGACATTGTCTTGTACAAAGACCATAAATAACTTAGTTTTAATTTATCTGTCTCACTTATGACTGATTGGAGCAACTGAGAAAAAATACATTCATAAATCTTCTTGCCAAGATAATTCATTATGCATAAAATACTCCAAGCTGCCTCTGATTTTCCTTAATGAAGCAGCAGATTATCTGCAAAATAAGATGCTGCTGGAGTTGGGAAAAATGGTCAGCTATTCCACTTTAAATGTTAAACAAGTGCACATTTTACATTTGAAAAACTACCACAGAAAGAATGGTCTATGGTCATGTTTATCAGACTATCGCATCTCAAGATAAAAAGTGTGTGGTTTTCATTTTTTTTTTCCGTGATTGATGTAAATCTTAAATTGTCATTGTTCTGGCCATTCTATTTTTTTTCAAAGTAAAATTAGTGAAACTATCACAGTTCAATCAGGCCAGATTAGATACAGAGAAACACTAAATGAGTATTTTAAATGGCCCTTATGAGAGAAGATGCATCAGCTACTCAGACAACTACATTATTATTCATCAGTAATCTTTGTTCTAATTTTCCATTTAGTTTTCTTTTTTCTTAAGTGTTTAAACTGACTGATAAACCTAGCACTTTATTAATGTAAAGTTTGACAGCTCCTATGTTCCCATAAATTAAGTACAGAACTGACAAAAAATATTTGCCCTCCAATGAAGTGTGTGCCTTTGTATCAGCTCATGGTTCCCCAATGTTCTAGGATTATCAAGTAGGTCAGAGCAGGACATGATAATCATAGAACCCAAATTACAAAGAGAATCACATCCAGTTTGGTGTTTCTGATGCTATACTTCACCATTGCATCATCAATAAAACTTTAGATCATTCAGCAAAACTAAAAACTTAGGTAAGATAATTATGCTTATATCTACCTGGATTTTAAAATATTTCTTTGTTCACATAACTAAAAAGGGAGGTACAAGTGGGGGAGTATGTCATGTGTTGGGCCTTCACTGCCTTTTCAGACATGATGACAAAAATTGCTAATAATGATATAGCAGTTACTATGTACCAAGTAACATTCTAAGCATTTGATATAGAATAACTTACCTGATAATCTTAACACTTTGAGATAAATACTATTATGTCTACATTTTACAGAAAATTGAGCCTCAGGAAGCTTAAATAATTGCTCAGTTCCTCAGCTGATAAGTGGTAGAACCAGGATTTGGACCCAGTCAACAATCTGGCCCCAGGATCTGTGTTCTTCCAAGCTCAGAGACAATTTACCTTTATTATTGACTCTAGCTTCTATCACTGGTGTTAGCAAAAGAAAATGTAACCTGTGTATTTCAAGATTAAAAGCTTAAATTTTGTATTTAAAGAAATTTTTAGAGGAGATCCAAAATGAGGGAGGAGTAAGTGGAGCTATACCAATCTCCTCTTAGGGCCAATCTGGAATTATAACTTAATTGGGGAGAAATTATCCAGAATAACCAACTGAATACTAGCTAGAGAGAAGCCTTATATCCATAGACAGAACAAAAGAGGCTGCTTTATCATAATGTGACTGGTAGGAAATACGGAAATGCTAGAGGCTGGCTGGGCTCCCATGGGCAGCAGGAAAAACATCTCAGCAGCCTGGGGTTCCACCTGAGAAGGGCGGGATCTAACATCTAGCTGGCTTCCCAGCCTAAAGCAACAAAGCTGAGAGTAAAACAACATCCAGCTGTGAAAAGCAAAATGCCATGGGGTTTTGCCAGCCTGAGACAGTGAATTCTTAAAGGGACCACACACAAAAATACATTGGCACCCACTTACCCTGGGCTCCATCAGGGCAGCATGGACTAAAGACACTTAAGAAGAGTTTGGGGTAGTGGCTTTAAGGAGAGAAATGAGGGAGCAGCTGATGGGGTCCCAGTGCTGACTCATCCCCCACACCAAAGGTAGATTACTTTACTCCAAGTGGTGTCAGCCTTAGGGGAAGTGATAGCCTGTCCATAGGGATTAATCTGCCCCACCCAGTGGTGCCTAAACCTGACTGCTGATCACAGATTGATTGGATTAAGAACTGAATTAATCTGTCATGCCCAGATATATATATATATATATATATATATATATATATATATATATATATATATATATATTTCCCTATATATACATATATGAAAAAAGTTTAATTATAAATTAGGCACAGTAAGAGATTAACAACAATAACAAAAAGTAATTATAACAATATTCTGTAATAAAAGTTATATAAAGTCTCTTTCTCTTAAAATGCCTCACTGTATTATACTCAACCTTCTTATTACAATGATATGAAATGATAAAAGCCTTACTAAGTGGAGAACTTTAACCTTTTCATTTAAAGGAAGTATTTTATGGCATATTCAAATTGCCAGCATTACTGCTTTTGAGTTCTGGGGCCATTATTAAGTAAAATAAGGGTTATCCAAACATAAGCACTGTGATATTGTGACAGTTGATCTGACCATTAAGGGAAGAAAACTAGCTAACATGGGAGTAGTGTATAAGCATGGATATGCTGGACAAAGAAATGTTCACATCCAGGGTTGAATGGTATAAGAGTTAACCATGCTATACAGAATGGCACACAACTGACACTTTTGAATTATTTATTTTTAGGATTTTTGGTTTATTATTTTCAGATTGCAGTGGACCACAGGTAACTGAAAGTGCAGAAAATGAAGCTGCAGGTAAGGGAAAGCTACTGTAACGTATTTATATAATAAAGTAAGTGGGAGGAGTTTTTAGTGTGCTTTTGGACTCATGAGAGGCAGGTGTTTGGGGTTATAAACTAAATTAAAAGAAACAAGATGGCCTTTTTCAAAGGTATCAGATCAGAATTAGAAAAGAGAGAGACAGAAAGGGACAAAGAGAAACAGACCCACTTATGACAGGGAGGACAAGTAACTTTGGAAACAGCTGCTTGATAAATAATTTTAGATCGACTTTTGACCTGCGTTATGCCAGAGCCATCTATAAACAGCTACTGCATTAGATAACAGTACTCTAGGTAATAAGCATGTAATAGTGGGTGGGGAAAGAGCTAAATTAGGGAGGGGAGTTCACAGCACAGTACAACAGAAATGGGAACAGTGGCTGGCGGTGGTCAAAGTACAAGAGCTGAAAGCAGAGAAAGCTTCAAAAGTGTATAGTGACTTGGAGCATGAGGTGACAACTGGAGATATCTGCGTTCAGGTCTCTGCTCTATGCTACCTCCTCAGAGAGGCCTTCTCTGATTCCTTCTCTAATTAAAGGAGACCAACACAGATCAGAATTCACTGCCCCATTTGATTTTCATTATAGCACTTATTATTGTTCATTTGTTTACTATCTGTGCTTATCACACTAGAATAGTGGTCTCATGTGGGGTGTCCCCCACAGGATATTTGCCAATGGCTGGAGACATTTTTGGTTGTCACAAATGAATTACATTCTACTGGTACCTAGAGCGTAGAGACCAGGGATGGTGTACAACATCCAAGAGTACACAGGACAGACTCCCAAAAGGAAACACCCTGCACCATGTGGCAATAGTGCCAAGGATGAGAAACTGCACTAGGAGGAAAATTCTTAAAGAAAAGAAAAGGACTTTGCTTTGTGTGTTGTGTATCCCCACTATTTACACTAGAACCTGTACATAGTAGGTATTCAGCATTAATTGAAAGCTTGATCATCACTTAAATCCTCATCTTTTCCAGCTTAAAGTAGAACCATTCTCTCCTGGACTCATATTTGCTCGCAACTGTACATATGTCTCTCCAAATTGGATCAGAGCAATAATATAAAACATGTGATGAGACTCTTTTCCTTTTCATCCAGACCAGGAAACCTCCTTCCACATTATTTCTCTCTGAAAATTTCCTCTCCTGGATCTAGATACAGATTTAAGTATGGGACTGAGGTAGCTAGGCATATTGCAATAAATATGCCACCTATTTGAGTTGGGGGTTACAAAGTGAGTTCTGCCCACTCTTACTTTCAAGTAATAGGGACAAGGAATGAATGCAAACATACTGACAACCAATCAGAGCTGTGCCTGAAGTCTGGGACATGAGTTCTAATAAGCTTGCAAACTCATTATCCCTCCACCCCAAAGCCCTCTACTCACTGAGCACCAGCCATAGGTCAAGGTCATATCTCTTCATTGGCACCAGACCATTTTTCTAAGAACATTATCTCTGATACACTTTTTCACTGACATTAGCAGCAATTTAATACAATTCAGCAACATCATGCCCCTCCAACTTTCAAGAAAATTGCAGTTACCATTTCAGAATTTCAAAGAAATATACCTAAAAGCAATGACCTGGAGAATCCAACAACAGTGATTTCAAAACTGCTCATCAGTATGTCCTCATTTATGAAATTGATGTTTTAAGAAGAGGAAATAAAAGTATTTGTTGTTGTATTACTTGCTTGGGAAAACAACATGGTAGTTTGGATCCAAGACCAAAGTATTTGACCATGACAACTGAGAAATTGACCCAGGAAATAACTGTCCACGTAATAACAAAACTTCCTTAGCTGAGGTCAGGACATTATTAGTTCCCCTTTGGATTACCTGATTTTCTTGTTGGTCCCACTGACATATCTGCAGAACCTGACTCAATTCCTGCCGCTGTTGCTTCAGGTACTTGTCTAGTTGCCGTCTCCTGTCTTGAAGAAGTTCAAGAAGACTGTCGATCTTCAGGCAGCTATTATGAGCTCCCTGCATCAACTGGGGATTTACAATAGGTCCATCATACTTGAATTTTTCTATGAAATCAGTGAGTTGTTGACTTTTGTTTAAAAGGGCCAGAGATCGTTCTAAAAGTTCTAGAAGAAAAATAAAAAGAAAACAGAATAATGATATGAGCAAACTTATATAGTAATATTTGGACTCTTCATAAAATTTAAAATATATATAACCTTCATACTGAAATAAGAAAGTCAAATTTGTAAACATAAAATGCTGATAAGTGGTCAAATACTATAGTGTAACAATTACTATAGCACTAACTATCAAATGGTAGGATGCTGATTCTTAGTGATAGCATATTTCAGTACAGGAAGTAAAAAGACTATTGGATTTGAACACTGGTTCAGGTGGTTTTTAGTGGTCTGATGCTGGTTAAGGTGCCTCTTTTCATTGTAGCGTTCCATATTCCAGGGTGATTAACTAAAGCTGAGGTTTAAAAGCTAATACCTATTGTGGATAAAGAAACAAAAAATCAATGAATGATGACCAGGGGGCCCAGATGCCAGGGCCTATGGCAAAGTGAGAAATGTGTGATCAGTTTAACAGGGTCAGCTGTCACAGGTCACACAACTGTTGACATGAGACACTATGTTATCACAGAGCTTCAATTTTAAAAAGAATTATAAATATATATATTTTATGGGAAAGCTTCTCATTTTAAATGTTTGTAATTTGTATTTTTAATTAAAAAAATACTGAAGGGTAAACAAAAAATGCTTCTCTGCCAAATGGGCCACCAGTTGGTGCCCTCCAGAGTGAATAAGATTGTGGTTTGGGTAGCATCTTGCAGAAATAGGAGGTTAAGCATAAAATGAAAGGACCACTAAGGGAGAGAGTGTAAAAGGCGGGGTGGGTTTAAGAACAGCATTTTAAGCAGCAGCCACACTTGGGGATTAATTGGAGGAGCAGCTGGACAACTGTGCACTCTCCACAAGGCAGAAAACAAAAAGTCATCCATGAAATATCCTCTTCTCTGATCTCACCATTATCAAGACCTATTAATTTCACCCCCTAATCACTGTATCTGCCCTCTTTTCTCCATCCCCACTATAAAAATCATCATTGGTTGCCTAAATTTGTAGTCACCTCTTAATTATATCCCCTCTCCAATACATTCATAAATTCTCAGTATATTAGCCAGAGAGATCTTTTATGTGTGATATAAACCCATTATGTCACACACACACACACACACAACGGTTTCCCATTGCCTTAGTTCTACATGTCTGGCATGGTCTGGCCTTTTTTACCTTTCAGATTGTTTCATTGTCTCTACCCTTTTCCCTGTTGTTTTCACTACCTCACACATGCTACTCTTCCACCTGCCCCAGAACATTTCACTGTGTCCTGCGCCAGGGATGCCATCCTTCTCAAACCCTGCCTTCTCCACCTTCATTCTATTCATACTTCAGGTCTTAGTCAATTGTCAGTTCTTCAAAGGACAAATAAAACTGAATTAAATACTCCTATTATATGTTCTCATAGCACAATGTTTCTGTCATTCACAGCTCTTATCATGGCTACAGTTTAACATTTATGTGTTGGGTTAGTTGATTAATCTCTATCTTTGTCACTAGGTTCCGATGAAATACAAGGATGGGGATCATGATTGTATCTCCAGCACTTAGCATAGTGACTGACTGACTCAGTAAAGATGTTCAACTTTTGTAGAATGCTTGAATGAGATCAAACATATTAAAAGAGGAGATGAATTAGAAGAACTGTAGATGATAGAGATCCGCAGTCTTCCAGAGATGTAAAAAAGAGACATTGAAAAGATTTGGGGTTTTATGATGGTAAGTGATAGGAACAGAGGCCAAGTTATCAGGTGATGAAGTCAACAGGACAGGAAATCTTTGAGATTTTTGTTCTTAGAAGAAGAAAAAAAAGATAGAAAATCATGTTTTTCTTTTGAGGATGAAAATGATGAAGAACATCTAGAGGGTGAGTATGTTACCAAAAATCACACTATGAGAAATACACTAAACCACATCCACTATACTGTGATATTCTGCTCCAGCATTCTAACATTTGGCCATAAACTACACAGTAATGATTAGGCTGCAGTAGTTGGGTCAGTTGTCTCTTTGACTGACTGCTGGAGAGCTGGAAGAGAGAATGAGATAAGTGAAGATACTTTAAAGAGACACCTTGAGATGAAAAGGAAAGAAATTGGAAGTATTTATGCCACGCAACCTAAATCTAATAGGGTAATAAATGGTGTTATCTGCTCAGAATGAGAAAGATATGCGATTATGTGAATTGGGCAATTTGATGGGGAGTCAACAATGCAAGAAACAAGCAATAAAAACTATAGACTTGAATGAGGACAGAGGGTGGAATAATTCAAATAGAATCAGGAAAGTCAGAAAGAGCTTTAAAATTAGAGTAAATCACTTAAACAAGGAAATGGAATTGGAACTGAATGTAAACAACACAAAAGGGACAGGGTGGAAAGAAGTCTGTCTGCCTAGAACAAGTTCAGATGTGGAAGTAAAAGAAACAATTGTAGAAACAAGATGAAGGCAGGTTATAGGGTCCTTGCCTATCAAACCAAAGAATTTTAATTTGTGTAATCTTAATGTAATAATCAGTATAAATATATATATTCCCAAAAGTATCAGCCACACAAACTGGTGGCTGATACTTTTGGGAATATATACTACATCATTCATACTATTACACGCACGCACGCGCACACACACACACACACACACACACACATAGAGGCAGGTGGCAGGGTTTCCATTTAGTGTTTCTTCTCTTGCTTTCCATAACTAGCTCTTACACACTAAACTTTTCAAATGAGAAAAAGAAGCACAACTTTAGGTGCTTGGATACTGACAATGGGATAAGCCAAAAATACATGTAATTAGCCAAAATTTCCATTTGCAATCTTTTTTTGGTTTTTGTTTCAGCTCCTGCCAAAACAGTTTAACCACTACCACAGTACTGCTATGAATACAGCCTACTGAGACAAAGTCAACTTGTAAAATGTACCCAGGCTAAAATTGGTCTGTTACTGCTACCAAGATAGGTACTAAAGTGGCTAAGTTGTTCCTCAGTTCCCTCTGTCGGTTTCTTATATTTCACCTTTATACTGTTTATGTTTTTCTGGCTACTTAATCCTTTAGTTGATCATATAAAGTGCTGTATTTTTTCCCAAGGCTAAAATACCTAGATGACTTTCAAGAAATACAAGATATCTATAGTGCACTTATTTTAAAGATTGTATTCGTATTTTTTGTTTTTTAATATAAATACATTTTATTTTGCAAGCATTAATAGAAATATGATGCTGAAGGAATACATGGATCTTATTACTTATGCAGTATATTTAATCTAGGGTCAGAATTCTTAAAAGATACAAACTGAAGTAGACAATAAATGATAAATATCAATATGAATTGTTAGAGCAGAGCTCCAGTTAGTTTCCCGGATAACATTACAAGTTCTAAAATTATTTGAAGAATACTGCATTAAAACACCATTTCAGGCCATTTTAAAAAAGCAGAACAAGTAAAGTTGTTTTTTTTTCCTTCAGTTTATTTAAAGCCAGTTTACTTAATCAAATCCAGTTCCTTATTTATAAAACTGTTTTTGAAGAGTTTTGCTAACCCGTATGGAAAAAATCATTTTTAAAGACCTTTATAAAAAACCATTCTGAAATTTCTTTTTTTTATTGTATTTCTTCCATGGCCATTTATTCTCCTCATACCCTCTTTCCCCCTACCCCTCACAATTAGTACACTGTTGTCCATGTCCATGGGTCCTTCTCCTTTTAGCTCAATTCCTGTACCCCTTAATGTGTTCCCCCCACAGCTATCAACCTGCTCTCTATCTGTAAATCTTGTTAGTTCAGTTTGCTCATTAGATTTCACATATGAGTGAAATTATGCAGTATTTGTCTTTCTCTGACTGGCTTATTTCATTTAGCATAATGTTCTCCAAGCCCATCAATACTGTTGCAAAGGGTAAAATTTTCTTCTTTTTTCTCCTTCTTCTTTCTTTTTCACAATTTGGCCATAAAGACTGCATTTTTTGCAGTTAAAAAACCCTACTTACTGACTGATATAATACCTTGTAATGTGAGGCTAGTAAATATTAAATGAATTTTAATTGTTTAATTGTTTTGTCTATATATCTAAAATTGTAGCAGTAAAGTATATTTTAAATACCTATGCAATTTGCCATAATTATTAAGCATAAATAGAAATTTTAAGATGGATAAATGAGAATGTACCCAAGTTAAGTGAATGTAGAGGTTGCTAACAATCTTTCCAAATGATGTTTTTTAAAAAGTATCCTAGTCACATACTTGGCATTGAGATCATGGATGATGCTTCTTCCAAATATACTTTAAAATATTTCAAATGTTCCTCTGTAGAATGGTGTTTCTTAAACTCACTCAATGAACATGTTCAAATATACACAAAAGCAGAAAGAATAGTATAATGGGCCCTTGTATCTCAGCTACATTTAAGACACACACACACACACACACACACACACACACACACACATATATATATGTATATGCTCTTAGATGTTACAAATATATACATGTGTATAACGTATATTCTTAGGTGTCATGTACTATGTATGACATCTAAGATTAAGGAAGTAGCCCTGGCTGGTGGCACAGTGGATAAGGTGCTGGCCTGTGAACTCAAGGGTCACTGGTCTGATTCCCAGCCAGGGCACATAATCAGGTTGCAAGCCAGGTCTCCAGCCAGGTCTGTGGCTGGAGGAAGGTAAAAGGTAACCATACATTGATGTCTCTCTTTCTCTCTGCCTCTCTCCCTGCCCCTCTCTCTACAAATAATAAATCAAATCTTTAAAAAAAAAAAAAAAAAGAATAAGGAAGTAATAATATGATTGTTCCTGTGAAGAAGCCTCTTATGTATCATGTTTATTTCAAGAAGGCAGTTGGAAATCTAAAGAGTACAACTGTGATCTTTCAGCACTTGGAACCTATTTTCTTCTCCTCAATGTTCCCATAGAACTTTGTTTATTACTCTAGTTTCCAGCATCTTATCTTATCTTACATTGTAATTAAATGCAAATAATACTCAATAAGCATGTGGATGCTTTTTCCAAGTCCTGGAGATTCAGAGATATACCAATCCCTGACCTCTAGGGCCTCACGGTTTGGTGACAAATGACACAAATCAGGTTACTGCACAGTGTGCCGGGTAGAACAGCACAGAGACCTGCAGAAGCATAGAGGACACTCACCAGTACATGTCTACATACCCCACCAGGCTGCAAGCTTCCTGACACATGGCTCTGGGTTCTTCTCTAGGCAAGGGTTCAAAATATATTGTTTACTTATGTGTTGTGGAATTGGGGGCAACCAGGCTGGTAAGTGGTATTGAAATAATACTTTCTGGAAAACACTTTAACTAACTAGGCTTGTTTTATCCATAGAAGAGAAGGCTGGAGAGGACATATTGGTCTTCAACTATTTGAAAGATTCTCATGTGGAGGGTAGAACAAACTTACTCTGGAACATTTCATGGGCAGAAACATCAATCCATTCATCCTGGTTCTGACTGCCACAATGTTACAGAATAGGTTTCTAACATACAAAACAGCCTTAGCATTGCTGAAGCTAATTGAAATAAAATGAATATTAGGGATAAGTTTGATTACAGTTTTTACAGTTGCATCATTAATCTTTGTCATCCTAACATTCTCATTCTGTGCTACTCACTGATCAACATTTCAGAATCTTAATAGGATTGCTAGCTGCATTAATAGGTATATTTTTATTGAAATATAATTGATTACAATGTTTCAAGTGCACATCATAGTGATTCAGTATTTATATATATTACAAAATGATCACCACAATAAGTCTAGTTACCATTTGTTAACTATTATTGTAATATGATTGACTATATTCCTAAACTGTACGTTTATCTAAGCCCAACTATGGAGGCAACCCAAGGGTCTATCAATAGATGAATGGATAAAGAAGCTGTGGTACATATATAAAATAGAATACTACTCATCCAGAAAAAAGAATGAAATGTTGCCATTTGCCAACATGGGGGATGAGTTGAGGAGGGAGAAGTAGGCAAAGAGGATTTAGGAGGTATCAATTTCCAGTTATAAAATAAGTTACAGATGTATTTTACGTCCCCAAATTTAAAAATGTTAAGTATTGCTATGGTTGGAATGTTTGTGTCTCCCTAACATTCACATGTTGAAATTTTAACACCCAAGGTAATGGTATTAGGAGGTGGGATCTTAGGGAGATGATTAGGTCATGGGGGTGGAGGCTTCATGAATAGGACTCATTCTCTTATTCAAAGAGGCCTCATAGAGCCTCCAATCCCCTCTCCCCGAATGAGGATATGCTGAGAAATCTGCAGCCTGGAAGAGGCCCACATCCCACCAGGCTGGCGCCCTGATCGCAGACTGCCAGCCTCCAACACTGCGAGAAGTAAATTATCTGTCATTTATAAGCCACCAGTCCGTGGTATTTTGGTGTAACAGTCTGAACAAAGTCAGATATGAAGTCCTTAATTGAAAATCAGATTTTTATCCTTGAATATGCATTTAAATCAGTGAATCTTAATCATATCCCACTGGCTTACCTGTTAAACAAATTTCATCTACTCCCATTTTATAAAAACAAAGCCTCTGAAGCCCCCATTTGGGCATATAAATTGGGGGAGCCAGATACCCTAACCAGAGTCCCCTGTAATTCCTGTGCTTCAAGTATCCCATAGAGGAAAACAAAAATGTCATGATAAACATGCCATTAGGATGGAAGAATATTTTCTCTTCACAAAAATAATTTGTTTCCTGCCCTCAGCTAGCATTTTTATCCATCTTTTCAGATTAAGAAGAGGCCTCATGGACACTTGCAGAAGGTACTGTGAAAGGCAGGGCCCTGGTCCCACTGGGAGCTAGAGGCTGGGGCCCTGTGGTCTAAGGCCTCCAAACAAAGCAGCGTGTGACCCACCTGCCACAGACCCTACAAACACCGAAAGAGCCAAAACAACAACAATGACAGAACAGCATGAAGGCTACTTTTCCCATTCAGCTCCAACCCAAGACATGTATGGGAAAGTTCCTACTCACCCCCACCACCAACCCCACTGAAAAATTCTTGCATTTGATCGCCTCAGTACTGAACCTCGTCAACAAAAGCCTCAATCACTGTCAGGTTTCTGGAGGTAAAATTGCAATGTGATGACCACATTGGTTAGATGAAGACTGAACTGAGACTGCAGAACCCATCTCAGTGACCTGGACTTGGATGCACTTTCCCGTGTCCTAAGAGGGAATCTTTACGATTCTGCTCATCCTCTTTGGCCCCAGCTGGATTGCTGCTGCCTTACAAAAATGAGCAGACTGCTGTGTTCAAGTTGTTATTTCTGACGCTGTTGATAATCCATTAGTGATAGGTTCTAATTAAAATTACATGCACGTATGTTGTAGCATGTCATAAGATAAAAGGCTAAGCCCTTTTATCTTTAAAAAAGTAATGATCTATTATCTAGGGTCCCTTTGAAGGGTGATAGAAACACAAAGTCTATTAGTGGCTTTAAAAACACCTTTTGCCCCTGTCCAGAATGATCAAGTTGGGTCAAGCTTGAAGGTGAGTTGGAACTGTGACAAATAAGTTCAGGAAACCACTCAGACCCAGGTTTCTGGTGGTAGTAATTAAAAAATGCATTAGAGCCCTGGCTGGTGGCTCAGTGGATAGGCGCCAGCCTGTGAACCCAAAGGTCACTGGTTTGATTCCCCAGCCAGGGCACATAACCAGGTTGCAAGCCAGGTCTCCAGCCAGGTCTGTAGCTGGAGACAGCTGGAGAAACATACATAGATGTTTCTCTCCCTCTCTGCCTCTCTTCTTTCCCCTCTCTCTGGAAATAATGAATTAAAAAAAAATCTTTAAAAAAATACATTAGAAACAAATGAAGTGTTCCTGTCTCACCTGCTTCCATCAAAACAAAACAAAACAAACAAACAAACAAAAACTGCAGTAAGCAGTTACACTTGCCCCAACGTCTTCCCCACTACAATTCTGCCCACCCCATATTCTGTTAGAAAAGGGCTAGCACACAAATTATTGGTTAACAATTAGCCTACCTTTATAGTTGTTCAGAGGGAGTTGAAAATCTTTTTATTAGAGTTTTTAATCTGGAAATTTGTTACTGCTCTCTTATTTTTTTTTTTTTAAGATTTTATTTCATTATTTTTAGAAAGAGGGGAAGGGAGAGAGGCAGAGAGGGAGAGAGACATCAATGTATGGTTGCGTTTCACCTGCCTCCAGCCACAGACCTGATTGGAGACCTAGTTTGCAACCTGGTTATGTGCCCTGGCTAGGGAATCGAACCTGCGACCTTTGGGTTCGCAGGCCGGCACCTTATCCACTGTGCTACCAGCCAGGGCCATGCTCTCTTATTTTTTAACTGCAATAGTGAGAGAGTAATTTTCCTTATTCATAGCTGTTATTTGAAGGCTGACCTCCATTCACTGTCCCTGGGAAGAAACAGTCACTGAATCCAACCATGTATTTGACCAAGAAATATTTCTTGAGGGCCCACCAGATGCCAACACCTCCCTAGATGCTGAGGATACACAGAGGCACAAGGTAAAAATGGCCCCTGTGCTCAGGAACAAAAATCTAGCAAACTAAGTGACTTCCAGAGTTATCATGATCTTCCAATAGGCTGTTCTTCTACCATCTCCTTAGAAGCATGTACAACTACATCTTTCTTGCAGAAGAAGACCAAGAAAAGAGGCTTCTTTAACCTTTCGTGGAACTAGTTGAGCTATATGTAAATAGATAAATTAAAAATACAGTCATATACCAGCATTCTCCTATTAACATCTTTTTCAAGGTTTAAACGTTGAAGTGAGGAATGCACATATTTCTTGCCTTTGGTATGACGTTCGTGGAGCTGAAGAAGTGATGCTAAAGACTCTGCACTGTCCAACTCCTGGGCGTTCTGGAGGAAATCTTCAGCGTGATCTATTTTAATAGCAAACTACAAGAGAAATACAGGGAAAGGACATTTGAAAAAAATGAAAATCAATGTGCCACTTTCAGTTACATACAGATTTTTTAAATGAAGTAATAGCCTAGCTGACTCTGCATGTGTCTGTGTGAGGATGTGTGTGTGTTGGGTTTGTGTAAGGGTGCGTGTTCACATGTAGTCCACTTATACAGTACTAAGGCAAGAGCCTTTTTCTCAGTCATTCCTTCATGCCTGGAAATACATCATGTATGCTGAAATAAACCACTTTGTTTACTGTTAAAATGTCTATTAAAAGGTTCAACTAAAATTCGTGTAATCAATAAAGCCACTTTTAACATTATAAGGCAGTTTGTCAAAGGATTACCAGAACTTCTGCTAGGAGAAACCAATAGAAGTTTGGCTAACCACTGATGACATAATTATAAATAAATTTAACCTGAGAACCCATTTAGGGGGAAGGTTGAAATACAGTGTTTATTTCCTGTACCATTAGTCCCAGTCCTGAAAAATGCAACTATAGAAATAATACATAGTCTAATCCCATTTCTAAACTTGATTTTAGCCAAAAGGCCCAGAAGCAATGTCTAACCCCATTACTTATACAAAATACACACACAAATACACACATATGTACATTAAGTTACATTGTGAGAAGGAATGGGTTAAGGAAGGTAAAAGTTTAGTTTTTAAATCTATAATTCTGTTTGCATTTTTAGACATAATTATATGCATTATTTATATAAGTGAAATGAGATTTGATGCAGCAAGAATGAAAAATGAAAAATTTCTTCTCTGTTTCAAGAAAAAAAATAGCAATTTGCATTTTATATCCTAAATGGTAGGGAGTATGATCAATCTCTTTTTTTGTGTGTTTCTCCATGGAGGAAGTATAAAGACAAGATGCTTGAAGTGATGTTAAAATTCTCAGGGATCTAACCTTAGAAACCAATTTTAGAAAAGGGCAAAGCTACTTGGTTATGCTAGTACAGTATATTCACAGTAGTAGACAGATGGTTTAACACTAAGATTCAAAGGTAATTAATATAGTTCATAAAAGCACTTTAATCAGCATGTTTGCCTTTAGTCCAAGTGTAGAATAAACTTATAAAAGCAACTTATCAGTGAGAAAGATGAAAACCTCTCACAGTGCTTATCTTCTTTTTCAAGATTTTTTCAAAATACCATTTTAAATTTAGTGTGACTTTTAATATTTTTATATAACTAACAAGATCTACGTCATTATTTTTACGATAACTATGTGAGATCTAGTTATAAATGGCATGGAATGATGAGAGACTAATGAGCATGTGTCTTCTTTAGAAATGTAGAGAAGCCTTCCACCACGATGTTAGAAAAACCTGATGACACCTGCCACTGTCACTTAGAAACAATGGTTCTAAATTGAAGCAGTATGTTTGAGAAAAGAAAAAACTTTCTGATAGTTAAATCTGTGAGCTGGAAACTATCCTTTAATAAGTATCAACCATGCAATAAGAAATCATTTGCATTTCTAAAGAACTCTTGAATGCACATGGATCAGAAGGGAATCCTACCCACACATTATTTACATCTAACTCATTCTATTTCTAGTAACTGATTTTAAAGGTAATCTTTGAGCAGAACTTTCTAACAAAAACATCATCAACCACAACAAAAAAACCATGTAGGTAATTTATCTTTTCCCTGTAATTACAAAAAGTTTTGGAGTCAAGATTTTTCTACTTGTTATTTGAAAATTTTGAAATAAACAATTTTACTCAGGAAAGCTTCCTTAAAATACTGTTTACTTTAATCTTATCGATATTATCTTTGTCCCACTTTTCTTCTTTCTGAAGCTTGTGTAGAATAGAAATGGTGATGAGAGACATTTTTCAAATACCCTATTTTTATTTTGTAAAGATTTTATTTATTATTTCCAGAGAGAGAGAGAGGCAGAGAGGGAGAGAACTTTGGGTTCACAGGATGGAGCGTTATCCATGGTGTCGCCAGCTAGGGCTCAAACACCCTAATTTTTAAAAAGATTTTGTTTATTGTTTTTAGAGAGGGAGGGGAAGGAAGAGAGGCAGAGGGAGAGAGACATCAATGTATGGTTGCCTTTCACCTGCCTTCAGCTACAGACCTAGCTGGAGACCTGGCTTGCAACCTTGTCATGTGTCCCTGGCTGGGTCAATACCCAGCCAACCTTTGGGTTCACAGGTGGGTGCCTTATCCATCATACCACCAGCCAGGGCTAAAACCCCTATTCTTAATGTTGCTCTTTCTCTTTTTTAAAATCATTAATGAAAACTGCTTTGGCGTACACAAGGGGCAGGAGAGATCATGTAAAAGTTTGCCTTAAGCTAAATATAATGTGGTCCACAAAACTGGAAGCAGAATGATAGAAGAAACAGTTATTTTAATATAAAGAATTTACACAACTCAACACCATGAAGACAAGCAATCCAATTTGAAAATGGGCAAAGGATCTAGACACTTCTGTAAGGAGGACATACAAATGGCTCATAGACATATGAAAAGATGATCAAATCACTACCAGTCAGAGAGATGCAAATTAAAACCACAATAAGATACCACCTCATACCTGTCAGAATAATCATTATTAACAATAAATAAACAACAGTGCTGTTGAGGATGTGGAGAGAAAAGGGAAACCAGGTGCATTGTGGGTGGAATGCAGGCTGGTGCAGCCACAAGGGAAAACAGTAAGGAATTTCCTCAAAAAATTAAAAATGGAACTGCCTTTTGACCCAGTGATTCCACAGCTTCGGGTATATATCCAAGGAACCCTGAAACACCAATTCAAAAGAACTTATTTACTCCTATGTTCATAGCAGTGCTATGTATATAGCCAAGTGCAGGAGATAGCCTAAGCCCCATCAGTAAATGAATGGATACAGAAAAACTGTGGTGCATCTACACAATGGAATATTATGAAGCAGAAAGAAAGAAGGAATTATTAACTTTTGTGACAGCAGGGGATGGAACTGGAGAATATTATGCTAAGTGAAATAAGCCAGTTGGTGAAAGATAAATACCATGTGATCTCACCCATAAGGGGACTCTAATGGATGAAATGAGCTAACAAGCAAAATGGAACCAGAGACATGGGAACATGAAACAGAATGACAATGGCCAGAGAGAAGGGGTAAGGAGGATAAGGAAAGGAGAGGAAGGGACTAGTCAAAGAACACATATGAATGGCCCAAGAAGTTGACCTTGGGAGCAAGTAATGGGCTTGGGGGAGGAGGGCAAAGGGAGAAAAACTGGGACAATTGTAATAAAATAACAATAAAATAATACTATTGAGTGGAATTTTTAAAATAAAACTAATGTAAAATGTAAAAAAGAGAAAGAAACAGTCAGTTCACTAGGGATCAGAGTTCTGGGTTGAACTATAGGTTGACTTAGTACTTCCTTTTATTTTATGTATTATCTGGAAGTAATTTCTCAAAGAGAAAAGCAACCAGCATTGATCATGCTACACAGTGAGAAACAAATATTGAGTCTAATGTTTGAAAAAAAGATAATTTCCTATGCTAAATGAGTGAAATGTCAAGGGCAGTTGACACCTATACCTCACTTACTAAGAAGAAATGAATCAGATGAATCTACAGATTGGCCTCTGTACATGTATTTCACTTGGTTATTCCTTTTCAGTAAAGAAAACTGGGCACAGGACTTTTCTCCAAGATGATCTATAAACATAGTTGTGAGTTGAATTTCTGTGTTCGAATTGTGGAAAACATACATTGAAAGTTACAATAAGGTTTCTGCTCCTCCTTTTTACTTTTAACTGAGTTTATGATGCAGGAGATTGTCTGCCTCAATTATTATGTTCTGTTACTAATCTTCTTCCCTTCATTATTTTGAATTAAAGTCCTGAATTTTCAGCTTGGAAATGTCATATTTTTCAAAGTGTGTACTTTATCATAACGAAACAGTACTCTTACATCAAAATGCATATACTGCCACTTGACAGAGAAGTTAAATGTGAAATTTCCAATAATTGCCTTATTCCAAACATAACACCTCTTTTGATGATGTTCTTTGAGTGTTACATTTTGAAATTTGGAGCCTTGAAACATTGCAGAATTTAAGAAAAATCACAGGGAGAAATTACCTTTTTAGACCTAAGGCCTTTTCCTTCCCTTGTTTAAATGAGTTCAAAATGTAGTAACTCAACTATATGCCTTAGAAAAGTACTTTATAAAATACTATGCTTGCAAGTCAATCATTTTATGTAATATTCTGCCATTCCCTTTGCATGAGCAGCAGATCTTTTAGTCAACAACCTATAGTAAATAAGAACACTTGACACCACCATTTCCTAGTAATCCTATAATCAGGGGTAATTGTTTGATTTAGTAATTATATTACTATCTTTTACAAAGGGAAATATATCATAATGACTTATTAGTAGAGTTCCCACTTTTACTTGATGTTTTGCTTAATTTTAACAAACTATACTTAGTTTTTGTTTGAAGGCATACATTTAAAATAGTATCTTTTGACAATCAAAAATTAAATGTAATATATATAATCTTGGTTGTACTGTCATTTTTTTTTGAGCCAGTTGCAATGTCTGTTTGTAGAAATAACATATTTTCAGGAGTGCTATTCACTTGTTCTAACATAAAGAAGAGAGCATTATTTTTTAAATACAAACCTCCAAGGCACATTCAAAAAATTCAGAGGTCAATCTGAGGAGTTCCCTTCTTCTTTCAAGCAAGGACACCAGGGCTGCCCAGGCCTCTCCCAGGGTGCTGGCCATGGCATCATACACTTGTCTCTGGTCCTTGTTCTCTTCCGCTGTCTTATCTGCTTCCTGCAAGAGTTCCCATACCTGCTCTTCCAAAGCCTAATGCAAGAAAAAAGGGGTGGGGGGGGATATAAGGCAGAGTACCACTCAGTATATAGAATCACATTTTAAACACTTGACTACATGAACCTGCATGTGGTCTAGGGAAGTCTAGAAGAGAATGTATAAACTCAAACTGCTATGTAGGCAGGCAGGATGGAGCAGCAGAATCTGCTGTAAACCAGGCTAAAGGCATTCACATTGTTCAAATTTAGAGATTTATCAAAGGTCCATATCTACATCTGCAAGGGTACAGAATGTTACGTTAACCTCACATTAACAAATTATTTGAAAAATCTAATTAGAACACATCCAGAAGACAATGATGAAAAAAACTGAGACATGAACCCAGTAAAACTTACTATTTATTCTAAATAATTGTTAGTTAATATGTTTGTGAAGCTTAAGATAAATATTAAGGCTAGATTTTTATAAAAGAGTACTCATAATGTAAAAATGAGAGTATCTGTAACCAGCATTGCAGGTTGAATAAAAGATGGACAATTAATAAGAACATGTGCTTACATACTTGTCTGATTTGGGTATAGGAGGAGGATCCCATAGTCATTTCCTTCTTGAAGTTGGCACAAAAATAAAGGCATAATTTTAAACATATAATAAACAAAATAATATGAAAAAGTTTCGAGATATCAGATACATTCACAAAAATAAAATCACTTGTTATCCATTATATATTCAAGGTTCTCTTGTCCCTAATAAAGAGGGAAAATAAAACTCATAATGCAACAAAACAAAGCATCTAAACCAGAGACTGATTATTTCATAGCTTACTCAAAACAATTGTGTTGGACATGTTGATGAATTCTTCAGAGACATCCACTGAACATGTCCTAGCTCTGTTCTCTTTTGTCTTTAGGCTAAACCAAACAAATGGATGTCTAAACTGCTACAGAACTTAAACTTAATGTATATATTTTCCTATAGAGCTATTTGAGAGCATACATCAAGGCATTTTCTTCCCATGTGATATGCTTTAGATTATTTCAGGGTTAATTAATTTGATATTGAGCATGTGTTAATTTTATACTTTGTGTCATTTAAACGGAATAACTTGGCCTCAGTTTGTACTTATAATGGGTGTTAGTCCAAAAGTATATAAAGGAGAAGAAAAAGGTTGTATCAGGAGCTTTTAATTTAAGATATCTGATTTGTTTCGCAAAGGCTATAGTGAGAACTGAAACGTTCACAAAGGCTACAGTGAGAACTGAAACTAGAAGTTGATAAATCCATGCCAGAGATGCAGAAGAGAATAAGAAATAACAAGCAATGGCTTTATCTAGAGCAAAGCAAGTAAACACTTAGCCTTAATGATTAGATTTGACACAAAGGTGGTAAAATAAATCTGGAGTTGGCTCTTCCACGGCTAACAGGGTTTTTGGAAGAATTTCTTTTTACATAGAACTCTTTAACCTTGTTAAATACATGTAACTTAGTTCCTCTTATATTGTTCTTTTTGAAGTGTGACTATAAGTCAGTGATAACAAAGGTTTTGGGGGGAAGCAGCTTAGAAGACTACAATTCTGGTTTCCAATGTTTCCTTAGGATTCTCCCATGACCTCCGATGTGAACTGCAAAATAAGTCTATTCACTGGAATTCCAAGTTCAGAACATTATTGCAGAACCCTTGGAGTTTAATTTGTTAGAATTTGCACTTTCTTGGGGATTTTTCTCAAGAAAGCCAGTAGACCTTCTGCTTTAAGGACTGGCAGAAAACTATTTGCTTCAAATTCTCTTTGAATTTTAGATTACTCTTGGGGTGCTGGGATCAGAGGTCAAGTACAGTCCAATGCTCCCCAGGGCCTATCAAACACCATCAGAAGTCCTGGAGAAGAGAGGGACTTAAACAGAGAGAACTAGGCAGGATTCATAGAGCAGGGATATTTTTCAGCCAATCCACAAACCCAAGATAATGACCAATGGAAGTATCTTTCTGTGAGATCTCTGAAATGGAGCAGGATCTGAACTAAAGCCAAAATCCACCATGTGGGTGTTTGACATGTAGTATTTGGGTCTCTGTGATAAGTCTTTAGATTTGGTAAAGGTGTTAGGTAAGGCTTTTAGTTCTTTTAGTTTTCTACAACTTTCTGTGGTTTCCCCTGTATCATGTCACTCTACTGGCCAGGCCTTCCCTTCTGAATCTGGTGCTCGTTCAAATGCTGCCAGCAAGGAGGAAATAGTGTTCTATTTTAATGCCCATTGCCAAGCCTCCCAGAGAGACCACCTCTTTCTGCCCCCCACCCCACTCAAGGAACAGGATGTTACCATTTAGATAGTCTGAACACAAATGCAAATAATGTACTAATAGAGATGGGGCATAACACCCCATGCATGCTAGTAACGATGATTTCAAGTCTGGAAATGACCCACAAAAACCCAAGTCTGTCTTATTCATATTTATGGCTCTAGCACCTATCACTTGTTTTCAACAGTGCCCCTAAAGGAGCATTTGAAAACAAGTGGAGCACTTTTAGTTGGGATTTGTGGTGAGGGGTTTGATGAAGAACTGTCCCAACAAACAGTAGCCCTACTGAGAAACACTTCTGTGAGAAACGCACCGCATGGAACTTTGGGGAGGGCCAAGGCTACTTCCTCATCCATTGACAAAGGAAGGCAATGACATAGGGTTGGCCATCCCAGTCATGGATTGGTGACAGACTCAAGGATGAAAATGTGATTGGTTTGGAGATGAAAGCTGATCCAAACCTGGAAAATCCCATTCCTCCAGAGTCTTTTCTGCTAGAGCTACCTGGAAAGACTTTTCACCAGTTAGATGTGAGCCTGATGCAACTAATTGGCTTTCATACCAGCCATGTATAGAACTTGTCCAAGAGATGCAGAGACAGCACTTTGACAACAGTACTGTGTTGCTGGATCCAGCCATGCTTGATTCTCCTGATTACACAAGTGAACACATTCACAGGTTTTGCCCACAAGCTTCATGACTTTTTCAAATTAAACACACTTAATACATATTTACTTACTAAACCAATTTACATCTTAAAATCACCTGTGGTTTTGTTGTTGTTGAGGATTAGCCAAAGCACTGTATTTGAGTAACACGCATGTTACTTGGGAATATAATTTTCAGAGTGAAGTGTCAATCCCTGAATATCAATTCTTTTATCCAAAATCCACTTTCTCACTGCTCCTATTCACAATATTTAAGTAAGACTGTTTTACTTTAGATGGCTGAGGTTCAGTAAGAAAAATTTTAATGTCTAACAAGAATCGTGGCTTTCACATTTGTAATGAAATGTACACTATGGTTATAAGTAATACTTGCTCTTCTTTTACCAAGAAGATAAAATGTTTTATAACATATACTTCAAAATATTTTGAAATAAACATCATGGATGACTGACAAGTTTAGTTTTAAATGATTTTCCTATCTCCATTATTTAATATATGCCTGAATTAATTCCCATTATTATCTCCACGTATCATTACCTGGATTATCTGTCACAATCGTACAATGCACATGATTAATTCAGGACTACCGGGAAACACATTTTTTTAGGTTAGTCCACAAAGTCCCAGTGTGGCATTATTCACAGGTGACCAATGTCACCTTCTATACTCTGTTTTCTTCATTAAAAAAGATATTTTATCAAAATGGCTGAGCCTTGATTTAAAAAAAAAATAACAGAATTGCTGAAAAGTCTGAGTAAATAGTGGGGCTTTAGGCTATCTATATTCTTTAATAAATTGGTATTTTTAGAGTGTTTTGGTTAAAGATACAGAATCATAGAGCTAGTCATCTTCTCTGCTAAACCTGATGTTAAACAATGCTCATTCAATTTTCAGATTTTTGTGGTGCCCCTACCTTGAGCCTCATTTTGTGATACTTTCTAAAGATACAAAAGATATATGACGTTGCAGCTTGAATTCCCCAGGCTGATGTGACGAATGTATTCTCATAGTACCCATCAGGGCTCTGACTGGTTCCAAGCCCTTTGCAAGGCCTCTGCAGTTGAATTTTCCCTATTTTCTCTCTGCCGTTCAGTGCTCTCAAACCTGTGGCCAGAAACTGGCTATCCCAGTACCATGTGGGAAAGATTTTGGAAAGTGAAGAGTCCTGACTCCCACTTCACAGGATTCTGACTCAATAGATTTATAGGGAAACAACTGAAATCTCTGTTTCTTAAAATACTCCTTACTTGATTCTGATGTATAACTATGTTTTAGAAGCACCTTTGCACACATCCATTCTTCTGGGGATGAAAAATAGGATGTCTATTCATGGGTGAGCATTAGGACTTTTAAAAGCCAATAATTCCCAAAATGTTTTTTATTCTTTAGTCTTCTTGATGTGTCTGAGAATTTCTCCCTTACATTAGTTCTTTTAACTTAGATATTTTCTCTATTAAGTTCCAATAACAGTGTATAATAGGGTTACTCCCCACTTAACATTTGTCAGTGACCATTCATCAAACATTAGAATGAAAAGAAGCCCCCATGCTGTGGCATACCTGGCCCTCCATGATCTGGTCACTGCCTATCTGAACACCCCATGTTTCTAACAAGCCTTTTCCCATCCCCCTCCTACCTAGCCTAAGGTCCAACCATACAAAACTACTCACTGCTCTCAGTGCTGTGCACAGCCTCAGTCCTGGGGTGTTGGTGTGTGCTTATCCTATTGCTCAGGCTATCCACCTACCTTTATATACCCGGTAAATAATCTTAGGAAAAATTCCCTGATTCCCTCCTGCACCATTCTTTTCCTTATAACTACATTTTATATGGCTTTTGTGGAAGCCCCTCCAAATATATTGGACTTACTTGTTTAATTACCCGTATAAATGAGATACATATAAATATCTACATTATACATAAATGTATACATTAAAATGAGATACATTTAAATATAAATATTTAAATATGGGGAAAAATCAAAATATAGAACAATATTTACAATTAGTAAATCTAGGTAAATATTTCTGTAGGTTTGAATTTTTCAAAATGCAAAGTCATCAAAAAATGGCCCACCTTCGTATCAGCTCCTTGAGCACAGGAACCGTGTCTTACACATAACTGCATGGCCCACACCTAAGCCAGTACCTCTCTCATTAACTACCGATTGCATCAGTGACGGAAGAAGTGCACTTTCATATCTGGGTACCTTCAGATGTGTGAGTTAACTTTCAGCTAGTGGAAAACAGGTTGAATTCCAGCTGAGGTTGGAAGGTGGGGGATGGCAAAGGGTCAGGACTAGAGTAGTCTGGACATAGTCTGGACTTTAAAAACTGCTGAGACTCTGCATTTCTAAAGAGTATAAGGTGCTAGAAATGGTGAGTTTGGGGGAACTGGCTCCAAGGCAAACCCTGAATATAAAATACATTCCCTATGTCAGCATCTACACTTCAAAAATTTTGTTTTTTTTTTTAAATGGTGTTTTGGTTGGCTTAAAACATACATAAAAATGTATCCGCCTATTCATTAGGAATTTCAATTTTTACACAGCAGAAATACTTGTAAGTTGTAATTATCCAACTTTTAGTGTTATCCAGATATTTTGAATTTTAAAATGATTGCAACAAAACTAAGTGCCTCCCAGTGGCCCATTTAGTCCAATTCTCCCCACCTCTTACCTTCTTGATTTGTATCTAAATAACAGTTGATCTCTGTAAAACAAAACAAAATAAAATCTTTGGCCCTATCTTTGACAGTGTTAATTAACTATGTTAAGTAGCCACATCATTCCATGGTAAACTGGAGAAACCCATCTTACAAACGAGCTTCCACCTTCTACCAATGTCTTAATTTGGGAGAAGGATGCTTTCTGAGTGAGGCGGGTGGTAATTTCCTTTTCTGTCCTGGAACAGTTAAACACACTAGGTTCCCACCTCTCCATCCTTCTCTAAACGCTTCTCTAAACCTCCAATTCCTGTCACCGGCTTCAGAGCCTAATAAAGCTATTCCTTCACTACAGTGCCATCATTAAATATAAAGAAAGTGGCAGCTGGTTTACACACAACATCACGGAGAAAAATTAGACACTCTCTGAGTTGCAAAAAAAAAAAAAAAATAGTTCAATATATTTACAAAGTCTAAAGAAAAAAATCTATTACTTGTCCCCTGGGTTAAAAAGACATTGTCAGAATAAAAAATTTATTCTCAGGTTGAAGAAGCCTCAGGACAGTGACCAAATAAAACACTCAGATTAATTGACAGTTGCAGTAGTAACATGTTTTTTTAAGCTAGCAGTTAAACAGAACAAAATGGAATGCCCAGTTACAGCATAGCAGACTTTATGTTGACAAGGAGATATGGAGCTTGTAAGATGTGCAATCCATAAAAAATAGCTTTCTTCGGGACTCGGTCAAGGCCAGATTAATTTAAATTTTCCTCTCCCACTTGGTCAGTCATTAAACTCAGGAAAGTATTTTGGAATTGGATCTGAGAAAAAGACATTCTGGCTAACATCGTAAAGCTGGTTATTTAAAGAGACGCTAAAAGGCACTACTTTCCCTTTGGGTTCCAAAAGAATAGGAAACCAAGGATATTCTGTGATACTTGAAAAATGCACTGTCTTTTTAAGTGTAGCTTTGAAATAGCTGCTTTTAAGTATAAGCATATTTTATGGACATTACAAAGCCTCAACTGCCATTCGGAGCATAAAAAGGATTATGGATTTTCTCTTCAGTGGAGCATTAAATGGTCCCCTGAAGAGCAATTTTCTAAAAGAGCAAATTTATGTGGTATATCCTGCATACGTTTCCCTGGCACCATAGAGTCTATCTGTAACTTGGTCTAGAAGATACAGGTAGAGTTTCTAGTTCATAGGAATAATCTCAGCTTGCTACCACTAAACTGAAAACAATTTATACTTGAAAGCAATGAATGAAAATTCTGGAAACTTTTGAAATTAGGAGTTAAGTTCTATTATTTTTGCTAGCCTCTTCCATATAACATCACAGATTTGTTTGGGTTTTTGCTGCTCTTTTTGGCTAGAATACTTCACACTTCCTTTTCTGCCTGTCCCAAATTTGTCAGCCTTCAAGTCCAATTCCAGTGCTGCCTCCTCCATGAAACACTTCTATTCACCCGGGCCAAAAAGCAATTCTTCCTTCCTCTGGATTCCTTTCTTACTTAATCTCCACCTTTATAATTTGGATATTACATTTCACTGTATAATACAATGGTGAATGAGCAAGTTATGTAGATTATAAGCTAGGTGAGAGCAAGAACTCTTACTTTCGTATTTCCTTCAGGACAGTATTTACAGACACTGTGTTTACAGTGTCAAGTTGTATACTTCAGGCCTTACAAGGCTTTTTGCTTTTCACTTAGAACTTACAAAAGCAATGGTTTGGCTTTTACAAAAAAGAATATATATATACATACATATATATATATAATATATTTTTAATTTATTTGAGATGAAGTCACTGAAATAGGTATATTAAAAAAAAGTAGAATTGGTGCTTCAAAATTTATATTTGGAAAAGATGGATCATTAAATTTTTTCTGGATAGTAACTCCTTAAGAGAAAATTTTTATTTTTTAAAATTTAATCTTTATTGTATTTTTCCACTACCATTTTGTCCCCTTATACTCCCTCCCCTCAGCAATCAGTGTTGACTACGTCCATGAGATTTTTTCCTTTTTGTTTACCCCACTGGCTGTCATCTACTCTCCATCTATGAGTCTGTCTCTGTTTTGCATGTTAGTTCAGTATGTTCATTTGTATTCCTCTGACTGGCTTCTTTCATTTAGCATAATGTTCTCCAGGTCAGTCCATACTGTGCAAAGGGTAAATTTCTCCTTCTCTTTCTTTTTTTTAAAAGATTTTATTTCATTATTTTTAGAAAGAGGGGAAGGGAGAGAGGCAGAGAGAGAGAGAGAGAGAGACATCAATGTATGGTTGCGTTTCACCTGCCTCCAGCCACTGACCTGGCTGGAGACCTGGTTTGCAACCTGGTTATGTGCCCTGGCTGGGGAATCGAACCTGCGGCCTTTGGGTTTACAGGCCGGCGCCTTATCCACTGTGCTACCAGCCAGGGCTCTCCTTCTCTCTCTTTCTTTCTTTCTTTCTTTCTTTCTTTCTTGTCTGTCTGTCTGTCTGTCTGTCTGTCTGTCTTTCTTTCTTTCTTTCTTTCTTTCTTTCTGTCTGTCTGTCTTTCTTTCTGTCTTTCTTTCTTTTTCTTTCTTTCGTTCTTTCGTTCTTGTCTTTTCTTTCTTTCTTTCTTTCTTTCTTTCTTTCTTTCTTTCTTTCTTTCTTTCTTCTTTCTTTCTTTCTTTCTTTCTTTCCTTTCTTTCTTTCTTCCTTGTCTTTCTTTCTTTCTTTCCTTCTTCTCTCTCTCTCTCTCTCTCTCTCTCTCTCTCTCTCTCTCTCTCTCTCTCTCTTTCTCTCTACACCCAAGTAGAATTCCATTGCGTAAATATCTCATAATTGTTTTAGAAAAGTTTTTAGCAGAATTTGTAAACTTTTATATGCTCATAAATCCTTATGCTTTCTTTTTCGTTCTATTCTTTTTAGTTCATATCAAAAGCAAAAGACTCTTCTCTAGTAGGACACTATGCTGTAATATATTGCAGCACACACCCAATAGAAGAGTTAATAAAAATAATGACACTACCAAAATGCTGGTAAGGATGCAGAAAAACTGAATCTCTCAACATTGCTGGTAGACATGTAAAATGGTACAGCCCTTTTGGAAAACCATCTGGCACTTTCCTTTTTTTTTTTTTTTTTAAGATTTAGTCATTATTTTTAGAGAGTGGGAAAGGAAGGAAGGAAGAAAGTGAGAGAAGCATCAATGTATGGTTGCCTTTTACCTGCCTCCAGCTGGAGACCTGTCTGGAGACCATGCTTGCAAGCTGGTTATGTGCCCTGACTGGGAATTGAACCAGTGGTCCGTGGGTTTGTAGGCCAGTGCTCAATTCACTGGAGCCACACCAGCCAGGGAATCTGGCACTTTCTTATAAAATAAACATGCAAATACTATAAGGCTTGGCAATTGTATTTATCCTAGAAAACTAAAACCTTATGTTCACAAAACATCTATACATGAACATTCATAGAAGACTTATTTATAATAGCTAAAATGGGGAAAAAAAACTAAAATGTGCCTCAGTGGCTGAATGGTTAAACAAACTGGTACATTAGTACTATCAAAAGCCTTTAGCAATAAAAAAGGAATGAATTATTGATACAACAACTTGGATGGGTATCAAAGGCATTATAATGAGTAAAATGTCAATTTGAAAAAGTCAAACTGTATGCTTCCATTTATATAACATTCTTGGATGGTGAAATTACAGTGATGGAAAATAGACTTGTGGTTGCCAGGGTTTAGGGATTGTGTGGGGAGAGGGTTACTCATTAATATAAAGGGGTAGCAGAAAAAGATCTTGTTAGTGAAGGAATTTTCTGTTGGTTGATTGTAGAGGTGGTTATATTATTCTCCACGTTATAAAATGGCATAGAACTATGTACATATATTGCACCAATATCAAATTCCCATTTTTTATATTATGGCATAATGTTATATCCATTGAAACTGAGTGAAGGGTATACTGGTCCTTTGTGAACAAATTTTGCAATCTCCTATAAATCTAAAATTGTTATCTAAAAATATTATAAAAATTAAAAGTATATACAAATAAAATAAAATCCTGTAACTTTGTTAAACTGGATGAACCACAATGACAATAAGTATATACTTCAACTCTCTTGGGCATCTGGGTCTATACTGTTGACCCATAAGTACTTTTTATGTTACTTGTAGGCTGGCTTCCTCTACTAGATTGTAATTTTCAAAAGGGCAATAACTTTGGTCTGTTTTACTCATTCTTGAGTCCCAAGGAGTTAGATTGATGCTTGCATACATAATATAGTCAATAAAAATTTGGTGAATGAGACCAGTAAGGCAGTAGATCCACTGCTTTACCATGTATAGGCAATAATTTATGGTAATAGGTGAAATTATACTCATAGTCTAGAATTCTGATAAGAATTATAGGAATCATACCAAAACATTTTTTTATCTCCTGTATTTCCATTTGATCTTGTAATTTTATTTACCTGAGTAATTGCAAGCAGTTACTCTAACCCTTGCTTTTTTACATTCTAAGTGAAAACCAAATGCCTTATAAGCCCTGAAGTATACAACTTGACACTGTAAACACAAAATAATTTTTTAAATATAAATTTCTACTATTTTTAAAAATAATAATAATAATATTGACTTTAAAAAGGTGAAATATCCAGTCAAGATGGAGGGTAGGTAGACACACTTTGCCTTCTCATGCAACCATAGAAAGAATTACAACTACATTTCAAAATGAATAACGACTGGAACCATCAGAAAATCAAGCTGTATGGAGGTCCAACAACAAGGGATTTGAAGAAGCCACTTTCATCCAGATGGGTAGGATGGGAGGAGTTGTGGAGATGGGTGGAGAGGCACAGAGACGCAGTGTGGTGTGGGGAGGCAGTAATGGTACAATGGATGATCCGTTCACATATAGAGGATAAAAATTGGGAGGGATACCTTGGGAGCAAGTGATCCCAGCCCCAGGCCAGACCTCACAGCCTAGGATTCCATTGCCAGGGAGATAAATTCCTTTAACTTCTAGCTGTAAAAACCAGTGGGGTGGAGTGCTGGAAGAATTAGGCAGATTTTCAGGAGGCTCAGCTTAAAGGGCCCACACAGACTTAGAATATATGCAAACATCCCCACTCTGGGATTCAGCACCAGGACAACAGCTAGAAGCATGTCAGTGGCATTGGGGAAGAGTGTGGGGTGACTGGAAATGGGGCAAATGACAGGAAAATCTCCAGAAGCCAGACAGTGGTGCTGTCCCCTCTCTGAGCCCTTCTGCCCCACACAGAGCCACAAAACAGTGAAACGGGTTGCCCCACCCTGGTGGTTACCTAAGATTCTGACCCATACAATTTACATGTACCTTTTCTACAATAGGCCATGCTACTAAGACAGGAGTCAAAGCAGCTCTACCTAAAAAACAAACATAGGGAGGCTGCCAAGTTGAGGAGACAAAGAAATTGGTCTAAATGAAAGAACAGAGCAAAATCTCAGAAAAAGAACTAAAGAAAATGGAATTAGCCAGCCAACCCATTATATGAAAAGTTAAAAACACTGGTGATCAGGATGCTTAAAGAACTCATTGAGTGCAGCAACAACATAAAGGAAGAAATGAAGATAACATTAAGTGAAATAGAAAAAAATCTACAGGGAATCATCAGTGGAGGGGAAGAAGCCAGGATCCAAATCAATGATTTGGAACATAAGGAAGAAATAAGCATTCAACCAGAACAGCAAGAAGAAAAAATAATTCAAAATAATGAGGATAGTATAAGGAGCCTCTGGGCCATCTCCAAACATACCAACATCTAAATCATAGGGATTGCCAGGAGGAGAGGAAGAGCAAGAAATTGAAAACTTATTTGAAAAAATAATGAAAGAAAACTCTCCTAATTTGGGGAAGGAAATAGACATACAGGTCCAGGAAACACAGAGTCCCAAACAAGCTGGCCACAAAGAGAACTACACCAAGACATATCATAATTAAAATACCAAAGGTTAAAGACAAAGAACCTTAAAGGCAGCAAGAGAAAAGCAGTGAGTTAAACACAAATTGGTTTCCATTAAGACTCAGCTGATTTCTCAAAAGAAACTGCGTAGGCAAGAAGGGGCTGGCAAGAAGTGCCTGGCAAGAAGTATTCCCAGTAATGAAAAACAAGGACCTACAACATAGATTACTCAATCTAGCAAAGCTGTCATTTTGAATGGAAGGGCAGATAAAGTGCTTTTCAGGCAAGGTAAAACTAAAGGAATTCACCATCACCAAGCCATTACTACATGAAATATTAAAGGGACTTATTTAAGAAAAAGATCAAAACTATGAACTTTAAGATGGCAACAAATTCCACTCTATCAACAAATGAATCTAAAAACTAAATGAACAACCAGGAGAGAAACAGAATCATAGATATGGAGACCATTTGGAAGGTTATCAGCTGGGAAGGGGAAGGAGGAGAATGGGTGAAAAGGTGCAGGTATCAAGATGCATAATTGGTAGGTACAAAATAGACAGGGGAATGATAATAGTATAGGAAATGGAGAAGCCAAAGAACTTATATGCATGACCAATGGACATGACCTGGGGTTGGGGGGCTGGTGATTGCTAGAGGGAAAGGGGCTACCAGGCAGAGGGGAGCAAAGGGTGAAAAACTGGGACAACTGTGTTGGCATAACCAATACAACATACTTTAAAGAGGTTGAAACAATCCAGTTCAAATACGTTAATATAGCTTTTAGTCCATTTCACAGTAATAGGAAGATCATTTAAAAAGATAAGAAAAAATAATTTGTGTTTATTAGTAATAAAAACCTTTTATTATCACTATCACTTACAATCTAGATTTCCACTGAAAGCACTTGTGTGCTTCAATATAAAGATGTATTTTGTACTCCTACTCAATCTTACAGGGAACTTCTGAATTAAAATTCAAAAGTATAGTTTTTCCTAATTTTCTCCTTAGCACTATATGTGAGTTATGTGACATCCCCCGCTGGGTGCCACAGTATCCTGCGGGTCACTGCACACTGCCATCAGCAGAGGACCTGAGCATCTTCCACACCAGAATCCTCCATGCTGGCACAGGACTAGATTTAGGTTACACATCCCTATTGGGGCCCAAAGCATCCCCACTGCTGTCCGTGCTATGACAACACTTTTTGTGGAATCATGTGTACACTTCTGGATAGGATGAGGCTTGAGTGCTCAGCTCATGCCAGGCAGTCACAGGATGTGGCAGAGTGGAAAGATCATGACAAACTAAATTTTAATCAGCTCAGCCAATTCCCAGGTCTGAGCAAGCCATCAAACCTCTCCGAGGACCAATATTAATGGTTTCCAGAGGTGGGTGTGGGGAGAATGGGTCAAAAGGTACAAGTTCTAGTTATAAAGTAATAAGTCACAGGAACACAAAAACAAAAACCAAACCAAAAAAAAACCAAATAAACAAACCTAAACTCATAAAACTCAGGTTCCTTACCTATAAAGAAGAGTCCATACCACATTGGTCCTTAGGTAAGCAAAAAAACGAGACAATATATATAAAAGCAGTCTATAAGATAAATATGTATGCAATATAATTATTTTAACCTAGCTGTTACTCTGGTATTTGGGGGAAATATTTCAGCAGTACAGCCAGTTAGATGCAACACTTGTTGTATTTCTACAGGCTACAATGCTTCCTGATGGCAACTGGAGTTGCTGTAAATGTTGATGGAATGAATGAGCTAATATATGTGGTGTAATTTCAGGAGTGTGAGTAAAACCCTGATATTTATGATAAATCCTTTCCCATGTGTTGGCTAATTCTAACTCTGTTAGCAGAGAGTATTTGTTTTAACTTAAGGCTTTATTTTTATAAAAACATTTATATCATTACCTCCCTATCCCCCATACTAAAATGTTTGTATATTGATTTTTTAGAGAGTAAAAGGAAGGGAAAGAGAGAGAAGCATCAATTTGTTGTCCTATTTATTTATGCCTTCACTGGATGGTTATTGTATGTACCCTGACCAGGGATTGAACCTGCAATCTTGGCTTATTGACATGACGCTCTAACCAACTGAGCTACCTGCCCAGGGTCCCTGGTCTAGGCTTTTAAAAAGCATTTAGCTCAGGTGTCAATCAAGGACAAGAAAGCTTTTAGGGCCAAAAGAATCCCAAGCAGGGACCATCAGAAAAATGTCCAGGATGGAAAGCAGGATGGAAAGATGATCATTCCAATATTTGTATTTTAATAAAGAATAATTTATTGATAATTTAAAAGAATGCTTCTCTAATGGAATTTTTGGCACAGAAACTGCCTTGATGTGAAGGCCATGGACATGTGAGGGCCAGTGTACCCCTCTCCAAGTGTTACCCAAGTCACATCAACAGTGGGCCCTACAGCTTACTGTGTGAACTTAGGCAACTACTCTGAGTCTCATTTCCACATCTAGAAAATGGGCACATGAAGAGTGCTTTCCTCATAATATTTTCCTAAGATCAAAATGAAATGATGCTTTTCCATTGTGAATCACTGCCTGGCCACTATTCAGTCTTCCGTAAAAGTTAGTAACTATCAGCACCATAATAATAACCAAGATGTAATATAGCGAACACGTAGGAAATCACACATTTCCTTTTCTCAGACAGTTTATGCCATTATTTCACTATCAATGCAGGTAATAGTCTCTTGTGCAAACCACACTTAGTTAATTTTTAGACATACAGTATGGAAGCAAAATGGCTCTCTGGCTTAACAACTTTTTCTGATGCAAGAGGAACAAACACTCTACCATCTAATTCTGGCTGGGGAAACCTAATTGCACAGTCCTGTTTAATGGCATTATTACCTTGTCCTGTTTGTGGACTTCCCTGCATCCAAACTGGCACACAAGTAACATCTGGACTTCTGGGGGCCTTCCAGCTAACAGGCTGCCAAAAATCTGAGGGCCACAGCTGTGCCGAATGGGAACTGCCTCTTCCTGAAAACTGACCACAGGCTCACCCCAGTAGGAATTCTTGTGTCAACACTTTATCTTGTAGGGGTTCCTGGGCTAAACCCAAGTTAGTAAAACATCAGATGGTTCTGTTGCTGCTAGGGAACATCGCAGCATAAGCAATGATAGAAAAAGACTAAATTAAGAAAACCAACTTGGAAAGCCCTAACTGGTGGCACAGTGGATAAGGCACCAGCCTGCAAACACAAAGGTCCCTGGTTCAATTCCCAGCCAGGGCACATAACCAGGTCTCCAGCCAAGTCCATAACTGGAGGCAGGCGAAAGGCAACCATACATTGATGTTTCTCTCCCTCCCTGCCTCAGTCCCTTCCCCTCTCTCTGAAAATAATAAATAAAATCTGAAAAAGAAAAAAAGAAAACCAACTTGGAAAGTTCTGACATTACACTGAATCAGTCAATTTGGACCTAAAAAATAAGCATTTTGGGGGTCACTTTTAAAACCAGAGCCATTTACTAATGGACCATAACATCTATTTACAGTGGAAATGCCAGACCAACCTTTACCTTTAAAAGGTACAACTTAGTCCCTTTATAATTAATGGAAACAGAATCAGATGTTTTCTTTTCCTTAATTTACTGCAAAACAATAATAGCTCACAAAATATTTCTTTGGTACAGATCCAATAAATGATGGTATTTTAAAATAGATTTTAAATGTACCCCCAAAACTCTAAAACATTGGTTTTTATAAATGCATCTTCTTAATTTTTTTGTTCTTGGGTGTTTGCATATAAATGACTCTCCCATGTTTACTCTGTGAAATGAAGAAAATAATATAATTAGAAATAATCTACAGGTGCATGGATTAGATTATTTATGGTGCTTTTTCTTATTTGAGAGCATTCTTGTCTGTACCCTGGGATTTGTTTAGACTTCACTAGCCTTCCTCAATGTTCTGTGGTCTTTTATGTGACCTAAAATAAACAGAGTCTTCGAGGCTTATCAAGGATGCCATCGAGTTTTATTGGAAAACTGGAACTCTACTAAGCTTGATTTTCAAAAGAAAAAAAAAAGCAACAACAAAGAAAATAACACATTCCCTAAGACTTGATGAAAGCAAGAACATGGGGAAGTTTTCGCAGCAAATAAGAAGATAAATAAACATAAGTATTACACTAACATTTGTTCACAGGAGGAAGCCAAAGTAAAAAGACAGCTACTTCTGACTTAAGGAAGTTGGCACTTTTTTCTTGCCTTAGAAACTTCTCACACCACTTAATTCCACAGCCTCATATTTTGAAGTTGACCTTAAATTCCAC
Source organism: Noctilio leporinus (assembly GCA_004026585.1). Taxonomy (NCBI): domain Eukaryota; kingdom Metazoa; phylum Chordata; class Mammalia; order Chiroptera; family Noctilionidae; genus Noctilio; species Noctilio leporinus. The sequence continues at coordinate 121,171 of PVIW01003679.1, forward strand.
CTTCTCCATGAAAGGACTCCTACTAAATTAATTTCTCTCTTCCGCCTGGACTTGCCTACAGTACTTTCTCTATCAATGTCTTTCATCTGGGGACTCAATCATCTAGGGCTTCATGTTGTGATTTCACTGTTATTTAATTGCTCCATGGGTTGACCAGGGTCATTTTTCCCTACGTTGTTATACATCATAAGTTTCTGGAGGCCAAAGATGTCTCACATTTCTTTAGTGTCTCCCCACTCCCTTAGCCAAGCACAGAGCCAGAGACACAGCAGAGAGGAACCTAGCCTGGTAGGGCAGAGCCAGCTGATGCTAATGTGGCATGGTTCCTGCGAATCCCGTGAGATCCACGGCTATCAGTCGATAAGAAATTATTGAGTGGTCCTTTCCAAACAGAAGATGACTTTTGCCGTTCTTGTAAGTCTCCCCCAAAAGTGGGAATTTGTAGTACAGCTAACCGTTGAGGGGCATGGGGCATGTCAAGTACAGGCACAGCACAGGGGCGACTGCTGGAATTGAGGTCCCAGCTCCACTGCTTCCCAGCTATGACTTATGGGTGCATCGGGTTTCCTCATTTGTAAAATGGTGATTAAAGATAATAGTAGCATCCTGGCTAGTAGCACAGTGGATAAGGTGCCGGCCTGCAAACCCAAAGGTCGCTGGTTCGATTCCCAGCCAGGGCACATAACCAGGTTGCAAGCCAGATCTCCAGCCAGATCTGTGGCTGGAGGCAGGTGAAAGGCAACCATACATTGATGTTTCTCTGTTTCTCTCCTTCTCTGCCTCCCTCCCTTCCTCTCTTTCTGGAAATAATAAATAAAATCTTAAAAAAAAATGATAGTAGTAGCTAAGAATCACTCAACACTGTGTGAAGCCCTGTCTCTAAATTCTTTAAGCATTTAACTCACTGAATCCTCGTACCCACCTTAGGAGGTAGACACTGTTATCACCTCATTTAACAAGTGAAGAAGCTGACAGGAGAGAGGAGCACAGTACCTTCTCCAGACTGACACCCCTAAGCAGCAACACTGGGATTCATATGCAGGCAGGCCAAATTTAGCAGCTCAAATTCTACAGTGGGGTCTCTCATAAAATGTATCTGACATGGCTTTTTAAGGATGAAACAAATTGATTCTATTAAATCATTTAAATATACTTAATATTTGATTTTAATATTAAATTTCACATTTAAAAAATTGGTTGACACATAGTAACCACGCAATAACAGCCAGTTGTATCATGCTTATATGGAAACCATGATTTAGGCTCCAAAACTCTTATAACTACTTTAGACACAAATTATAGAGATAGTCCTGACCTGTGTCACACAGTGGGATGGACATCCTCCCACAAAAAGAAAGGCCACCGGTTTGATTCCCAGTCAGGCCACATGCCTGGGTTGAGGGCCAGGCCCCCCAACTGAAGGTGTGCCACAGGCAACTGATCAATGTTTTTCTCCCTCTCTCCTTCCCTTCTAAAATCTTTTTTTTTTTTTTTAAGATATTTTTATTAATTACTTTTAGAGAGAAGGGTAGGGAGGGAGGAAGAAAGGGAGAGAAGCATCAATTGCTACAGACCTGACTGGAGACCTGGCTTGCAACCTGGTTATGTGCCCTGCCTGGGAATTGAACCAGCGACATTTGGGTTCGCAGGCCAACACCAATCCACTGAGCCACCAGACAGGGCTAAAATCTTTTAAAATATTATTTAAAACATGTTTTAAATTATTCAATTACTCACCTAAATGTGCCAACATAATCTCTGCCCAGAAGGAAGCTTACACTCTTAGGAGAGCTACGCACTTATATAAAAATGTTAAGCAAACCAATGCTAAAAGCAACACTAACTGACGAACAGGAGCCCATTAGAGCTATAGCAGGTGAGTGTGGATTGTCCCTGCTCCACCCACAGAGTCTTATCTTGTCGGGCTTTAGGTACCTGATATGGTTCTGGTGTATTCAGACCACACTCTAAACACATGACATAGACTGCACTAGAATAAGTACCACATTAGAGTGTGAGACTGTACTTATAATATGAGGTGCTGGTTGAGAAGCCCAATGGAAACAAATGGAGAAATGGAGCCCAAGCTCAGGGAATGTTTCCTGGAGGAGGGAGACTTTGCATTCCAAAACAAGGATATCAATAATTTACTTGGAAACATATCCTCTGGCTCGGTTAAAAGAAGAATAATGACACATATCAGAAAAACTAATAGCATGAATAATTGATCCGTTCCACCATGTTCTCTTAGGAGCCTGAATGTTCTATACATTAATAATTGAGTCTTCTTAAAACAGAACAGTTGTGACCAAGAACAGCAAAGTACATTAATATCATTAAATCATTGCTATATCAATTTTCCCCGATACTTGTTTTTTGAATGTTTCTTTTATTACTACACAGAGATGATAGATTCCTGCAATTATGTGGTGGATATATGTATTCATTCACTTGTTCATTTATTTATTCATTCATTCTATAAACATTTACTGAACATATAAGCCAAGCACAGTGTTAGGCCCTAGGGACAGAAACATGATTCTTATTCCAGGAGGATGAGAACTACCCCTACAAGCTAAAGAAGACAAAAATGAAGCTATATGGGTTTTCCATGAGACAGAAAGTAGAATACGTAACAGATAGGTTACAAGTTAGAGAGAGGACCCAGGGAAGGGCTGGCCAATGGCATATATGGGGAGCAATCTAGAAAGATTTCAGGGAGTAATAATAAATTACCCGATGTCAAAACTAAAACAAAACTAAAAACAGAGTCCTCAAACACACTGCTGCTTCCGACACTATTCAATACTCTGACTTGAAATTTCCTTTTCAAACTTTGTGATGAAACTTTTGTGATGAAAGCCTTAATATTTTTGCCTCCAATTTCCCACAATCCTTATTCCATGATGGCACCTCTGTTCATGTCTCTTAATGTGGTTCTTTAATGGTAACTGTTTCTTCTGGTTTAGGCCAGATTCTTATTCCTTATTGTGCATCAAAATTATTGCAAAATCCTTTTAAAAATGTACAGGCACCCAGCTTCTGTTGACTCTTTGGGTTCAAGGCCAGGATATGGGAATCATGTGCTTTCTTTTAAAGCTCCCAGGTGATTCTTATGCCAGCCTGGATGAGAACTATCTTCTTAGGCCTTTGTTCTCCTCTAAGTGTTCACAGTGGAGATGGATCATTTTCATATTATTCCTTCTCATTGTTTTTCTGAATTGGCTCCAGTTCTGGGCCTGGAAACAGCCATCTGCCCAAGAACACTAGAGCAAGAAGTCAGCATTCCAGACGTCTCTACCCTGAATAACACGAGATCAGTTCTACTACAGCCATTTGGGATTTCAAAGCTGCATCACATTCCTCTTGTCCTTGGTCCTCTATCCTCTTTAAAATCTTCTCACTGCTCCCCTTCCTTCACAACTTCACAACTGATTCTTATGTTAATACAGACTCCCAGTAAACAAACTGTTTGCTCTCCTACACTCTCCACTATTCAAATGAAGGTTGCTCACTTTCCTGAACCCTGGTTTCTCCCATGCTAACAAAAGCTTCTTTTTCAATCAGCATCATCCTTTTTGCTTCAGTCAAATTTATTACAGGAATGAATGAACAATGAACAACAAATTATGTATAAAATTATTAATTAAATAATACTTCCAGAATTCACATCCAGACAATTCACTATTTCATTACTGCCTTCTGTCAGGCTCTCAAATGATATTAATAGAAAATTTTCTTTTCATTATTCCAAAATGCATGCTAATTCATTTGTTTAAAAATTACTTTTTAAAATAATATCAACTGCAATATTACAAAACATGTACACAAATACATTTATACACATACATGTTATTACAAATATTATACCAGAAAAAATATTTCTACTCCTGTGACAGTGTCTAATAACATCATTTAATTAATCACCTTAAAAAAGTTATATTAGAGCCCTGGCTGGTGTGGCTCAGTAGATTGAGTGTTGGCCTATGAATCAAAGGGTCACTGGTTAGGTTCCCAGTCATTAACAGGCCTGGGCTACAATCTGTGTACCCAGTCTGTTTGTTTTGGTTTTAATTTGCTCTTATTTTCTAGTTTCTTAGGGTGAAAACTTAGATTGTTGACTTGAGATATTTATGCTTTTTTAGTATAAGTATGTAATACTCTAAAATTTACATGTAGCCATTAAAAAGTTTGAAATTACATATGTGACTTACATTTCTGATTTGCATTATATATTTCTATTTATTGCTGCTCTGAGAAGTATAACACATTAGCAAAATATTTTCCTTTCAACACATTAATAAACATTTAATGGGCAATGGAATTAATGAATCAAAGAGTGTCAGGATCTCAGAAAGCTGTCAGCAATCACCTTGGGTGGTTTAAATTCTTCTAATTCCAATTATGTAAAAACTTGAGATATGTTTTGAGCTAAAACATTTTATTTCACATAGTGGGGCCACATGGGGCCAGTTTATTGCAGTTAACTGCATTGCATTCTTTATATCTTTTTTGTCTATTTCTTCATAAAGAAAATTAAAACATACACAGAAACCCAAAGGGGAGCACTGAGCTGAAATTTAAATTAAAAGAAAATCATGTCCTAGGAAACTAAATCTGAGAGCTTGTGGGTTCTTAAGTTCCCCAAACACTCACAAAGTAATTAGGATGTCTTTTAAGAAAATTAGATTACCATCTATATGATCTAAATTAAGGAGCTGAAAGAAGAGACTTCTTCTCATCACTTAATCTTTTCATTTCACTAGCTAGACTCAGTACCTGAAATTTGTACCATGGAAGCCTCCTAAAAAGTCCTCTGACCTGCAAGCTGGGGATTTGGTTTCCTCATGCTGCTGTGCACTTCCCACCACCATAGTGCCCAAGGGACCAAGCAGCTTGGAGACAGGGAAAGTAAATAGCAATATAAATGTATCATAGGCTCTGAAACTATGGTTCCTCTCAGGTGCCTGCTTGGCTGCCTCCACCTGCACCGTCACCACTGCATTTAGGAGATTTCGTGGGCTGGGGCAGAGAGAATAGGGGAAAAAAAGCAAAAATGAAGGCAAGGTATTTATTCCCTTTCTGACCTATAAAATTCCTTTATTCTGTTCAGACCTGAAAGAGAAGATTTATAGAGCCTTTGCTGTCCACATCCAATCTAGTCCTCAGGGTCCCAACTTGCCACCGAATCCAAGCTGGGCAACATTGGAGAGAGAAAAAGCAACACTGCTGGTTGGGTAGTATTCGGAGTTCTGATGTGTCTCCCTAAACTACCTGGTAGGCTTTACTTCCCAGCATCCTCAACAAACACACATTCTATCAGGGTTTATATTTGCCTTTAATGGGGACTGGGTAGAGGGTGGCTGATCCATCTTGCCTGGAACTGGAACTGGTGTCCAATTTTAAGACAATTATTTAAATTATACTCTATTGATTATGCTATGATAGTTGTTGCAATTTTTCCCCTTTTGTCCACTCCACCCAGCACCCCCCACCGCCTCAGGCCACCTGCACACCATTGTTCATGTCCAGGGGTCATGCATACAAGTTAAAGATGTACAAATAGGAAGCTACTGAATAGTCATGGGGATGTACAGTATAGTACAGTATAGGAAATGGAATAGCCAATTTTTTAAAGAAGAAAAATCTAATCTCATTCAAGTCCCTGAACTCAAGTAGTTCAGATAGAAGGGAGATGGAATGAATATTCAGGAAATTTAGAGAACAAGGCTAAACATAAAACCAGAAGAAGTTTGCCTTATTCTCCTGAGGACCAATAACCAGGTAGATTTGTCATAAGAATGAGATAGCCATGTCACTTGAAAATCTCTTGTGATTAACACATTAATCCACTATAACTTTTTGAAGACAAAATTTATAGCTTAGAAAAGATGCATTCTGCTAGGGCTAATCAGGTAGGAGTCATAGTGGACTTCAAACAAACAAATAAAAACAACAAACAAAACGATCCCCTCATTCTCATTTAAGTACAATACACTGTCTTTTTTGGAGTAGAAACCTATTGCCTCTTGGATAGAATGCAAAAAGTCTATTTTATCCTAGCATTTATCCTAACTCAGCAGTGTTAAAGGCTGAAAGTGAAGGGGCGTGGGTCCTGTGCTACTGCCTTACCTTGGCCACCCCTCGTTTATATTTCTTGAACTGTCATTTCAATCTCAGACCAAGACTTTGGTCACAACAAATAAGATCTATGGGTTCTACTTTCCATAAGAAATGTTTGTAGATTTATATTGTGTCTTCTTACAAAGAAGAACTACTTTCTAAATAAATAACTAATAGCTTGGAAAATACAGGTCTATGATCTCAAAAATATTTTTATCCTAGCTTTTGATCCAGGTTTCAAATAAGAATGTGATTGGTGACAAATAAATAAAGCCCAACCAACCTGCTTGAACACCCGAGAATCTATCTATGTCCCAACAGGAAGCCTGGGGCTCAGCCTTCCACAGTCTGAAAGAAGCACAAACCCTCAACTTATAAATGTGTTCCCCTATTGCTGCACATTGTTTTGTTTCCAGTTAGGTGATTCTATTTAAAAACATGTGAAAAAGATATTCAATGTCATAGCAAAGCATCTTCATATCTGTGACCTCACAGTATTGTGTCATCCTTTGGAAGACTATGCCATGCCCCAAGCTTCTTGTTGTGACATAAACAAACTCTAGGGTGTTAAAGCCAGTGTTGGTTGCACTTTATGGTATTTTTCACCAAATAAACACCAAGTAAACAGCCACCATAGCTGTTGCCTTCCGTTCCAATTATCTATTGCTACATAACAAGCTGTTGTAAATTCCACCAACCTAAAACAACAACTATTGATTTTGCTCAAGATTATCAATGCGGGCAGAGCTCAGTGGGGAAGAGTTGTCTCTGCTCCATACAGGTGGGCTGGGAAGCCCACCAGGCCTGGACAGTCTACGTCCAAGATGGGCTCAGAGTGCTCACTCACTGACTGTTAGCAGGGATCTCAGCTGGAGCTGCCGCTGGGAGCCTTAGTTCCTCTCCACATGGACCTCTGTACAGTGTGCTTGACTTCCTCACAAACTGGTTGGGTTCCAAGAGTGGCTATTTGAAATCACAGGAATTAAAAGCAGCTAGTCTCTTGAGATTGGACTCAGAAAGTGCCACAGCATCATCGATGTTGTATTCTTATGGTCAAAGCTGTCCCAGAATCTGTCTGGTTTTAAGGGAATGGACCTAGACTCCACTCCTCAGTGGGAGAAGTACCAGAAGAATTCATGGCTGTTTTATTCTACCATCATCTTCCTTTGTACTGAGTCCTTCTAGAGTTGTCAAAAGTTGTGTTTGCTATAACCAAGCCATGCCTCTGTTCCCTGAAGAACTATAGAAGATGCCTCTCTGTCTTCCTGACTCTGTCACCCGGTGTCCCATCCAGTAACATTAGAAGATGATCTTACTGTTTAAAATTTCTCAGGGATGGGTGGCTGGTTTGAGCGTGGGTGGGGTGGGTGATGGTATAGGAGATGGACACTAAGAGGTCAGTGGCTAAAGGCCTATGCAAAGTCAAAAGCCCTTTTCACTTGAGATCTCACGTTCTTAGGTCCACATGCAAAAGGAAGCATGGTCCCACAATCCCATGACACATTATGGTCAGATATACAATAGATATGAAGCTTCCCTCATCTTACAGATAAAAAGCCTGGGGTCCAGAAGGCTAATCCATAGCCAAAAGAGCAGTTTAAAAAGACAATAAGACTCTAGAATCTAGAACAACAAGCACCATTTGAAGGTTCATATATTAAATGAAAAACCCTATTCCAACTGAGCTCCTGAGTAAATTTCAGTATACAAATTTGAGCAGAGTTGTTAGGGAGAGCTGAATTGCTCCACCTAAGAAAGCATTCTCTCTTGAGTTGTGGGTCTGGACAGGCATAGGGGTCGGGGGAGAGGCAGAAAGAGGTGGCCCTCTCCCCCCACCAGAAAGAGACCCAGACTGCCGTGAGCTTCCACCACCCAAAGTTCCTCAGTGGGCCTGTAAATGATGGCTAGGCTAGCTGTTAATGGGACCTAGAAAAGGGCCATAGGTTCAAGTCCAGATTAACCCCGGGAGCTGTAGGCACCGGAGACCAAGGGGGAGTAAGCCTTGAGGGATGGGCAAGAATTGCGAGGAAGCCCAATGCATAGAAAACTCGTCATCTTGAGTTGTTAGCTGAATTACATAAATAATGGCACTAAAACATAGATCTTTTGATTCTTGATTCAAGGCTCTTTCCCATGATAATGTGATTTCATAGATACACAGAGGACTTCCTGATGGGCAGGGATTGACGCCCGCACAGAGCCCAGAGCAAAGGAGCTGTCTAAAACAGGAAAATTAATTCTGGATTCTAATGGACCCTGCTTCTGCACTAACTCATTCTTCAACTTCTCGGTCAGATTTACCCAATTCCTTTTACTGCTGTCCAATCAGGGAACTGCTATTTGTATAAATCAAATATAGATCATAGCTGCCTCTAAATCCAGGAAGCAAATATAAATCCCAGCCAAGATGTTCAAAGAAGTCATATTAATGTATTAAAAACACAGAATGTCTAGTCCTTGCAGGCCTCTGAATCAAACCTTTGATCCCAGTCATGACATTCATTTGCCTAGGAAGAGTATTTCTCACAGGACTGGCTGCATCAGAGATCTCCATCCTCAGAAGAGGAAACCACTTGGGATTTAATGTTTTCCCTGTCACTGTCTTAAAGTTCTTAGCAATTTTATCTTTGAATGTGTGTTTCATAAGTGAAGTCCAATGGGACAACAGAGGAAGTCCCAGAGGATGGCACCTCATTGCACATGTGGTCGTTCCTCCTGGGGTGTCTCTTTGTTACCCTGTCTGCTCCCCGATCCCTGCTCAGTGACCTCTGCTACCTACTTTGGCAAGGGTCAGGACATAGTTGAGCATACACCCTGTGCCCTGAGCAAGGGCCTAGGACCAGTGCCTGGGGGTCTGTACTCCACATATATCCTCATGCCTGAAGGAGCTACACATTAAATAGTAGATTAACAAACAAACAAACATAGAAACAAGTACCATGACTAGTCAAGAAAAAGCTTCATCCTGCTTTTTGAACAGGGAGTCCAAATTTTCATTTTGCTCTGGGCCCCACAAATCACATAGCTGGAGCTAGTTAGATACCTTATCTGGTAATAACAAGCCAATATTACTTTTAGATTCTTAACTAAATAACCATAATACATATGGAATAATAACTTTGATTTTACTAAAAATATATTTTGTTTGCTTTCAAGAACTCTTAATATTAAAGAGAAAATTAGATATTGTCAATAGTTCAACAGAAGGGAAAAATATCCATCCACATTATTCTTGCCAGCAGGTATTATCAACAATAGAAAGTCTGGATCTGTTGCTGTGACATGACAGTAGGATGCATGAAATGGAAAAATGATGGAGTATTTTTTTACTGAGGCAGCCAGGAAAAAAAATTACTTATTTCTCTGCAGTAAAAATAATTACTCTATATTTTTTATCACAGTATGGAAAGTTTTAAAAAAAATCTGCTACTTCTCTCCATGCTAGTGTTTGCTCAAAATAACTATAGTGTTTTTCCATTATCTATCTAGCATTGTGTTAAAAGAGCTAGAGGCCAGTGACAACAGAGGAATCAAGAGGAAGAATAAGAAATGACTTTTTGTTTTTAGTTTTGTATCTGGTCATATCTTAATATCTTTCTTACCTTAAGCTTGGCCAAAAGAAGTTCATGATCATGAAGAAGTTTTTGGGTTTCATCTTGATTGCTACCAATTTCTAAAATATTGGGCTGTGAGTCAGCCAGCTGAAGTTGTACCCATTTGCCACACTAAAAATAAAAATGAAATGAAAAGCACTTTTAGTTCCTCTTGTTCCTTCCCCTTCACCCTTCTCCTCTTTTTCTTTTTCTTTTTTTCCCCAGTTGCCAGTAATAGTGTGAGCACTATTCTTTCCATAGAGATGGGCCATGATAAATTGAAATACAACAGGTCTAATATAAACCCTTGCCCTGCCTTTTCCTTTTTCCCTCAGGATAAACTTCTTTTTTCTTAGCATGCTGGATGTAAACTTAAAATTCCCAAGTGAGGAACACATACGATACACTATATATTACTGAGTATTACAAAGTTATGAAATAATTCACATAACTTTACATTCTCTCACAAAAATATTTTCCATAAAAATAGTAAAATTCCATTTGGGCAAGTAGGATGCAAACTTCACCATAGGGGGAAGGTTTTGTGAATGAACGCCTTTTAGGCTGATCGGTGCCTTTACATGGACCATGGTAGTTCAACAAGAAAGAATAAACAATGGAGGAAGCACCTGATTTACATCTTATTTCAAACTTAAAACATAACACTTCCCAACTTTTGTTGATTCAAGAAAGTATGCGATAAAATTAGACACATGTGACGACTGCAATTTGAAAGCAGCCAACTTGTTCCCCTCACTCGGAGTGCCCTGCTCTAAGACAGAACTGGTCACCGCACTTCCTGAGGAGCTGCTTTTCTAAGGAGCGGCAGGCAACTGGGTAAGCAAGAGGTGCCACTAACAGGCACATGCCCGCAGGTGGGAGAATTGCCGAAATGAGGAAAACGTATGTTTATTCTAGGTAATTAGTGCCCTGAGATTGTTTGGAAACGAGAGGCCTATATTGATCTGACACAGGCACTTCTTTTCCTTTAAGATGGACTTTGTACTTTGAATCACTTGGGGTTTATTTTGCATGGATGGCAGTGAGTGAAGGGAGCTGGAGAAGGAGCTGAAGGGAAGGATCTTAGAAACACAATTCAGTGAAAACAGGAATTCCAGTGTAACTTTGGAGAGGTTTTTTTTTTCCCTTACTGTCACTCTTCCCCTGACTCTCCTATAATTTATTCCATATGCATAATTCCTTACCCCGCTCTAAAAAAATTTCATGTTTGAGGGAAAGAGAGTTCACTTTTTTTAAACAGCGAGTTAGCCTCTTCACCTTCATTGCTGAAATTTGCAGATACTCAAATCATCATAAAATCACATGCAAATGATCTATTTTTGCTACTTTTGCTTCAGGGTTTTTCCCCATGTCCACTCATTGCCTTTGAAGAGTGGTGAGGGCGAGGGACTCCGCAGAGGTCCTGCTTCTGCGGGGCCTGGTCTCAACAGCACTGGGACGTGCCCTGGACAGGAACACACTGCCCTCAGGGTGACAAGAGTAAGTTGCATTGCGTAGTGTCAAACACCGCATTCCTGTTATAATTTTCACATACACAAAACTCACAGAATTAAGCCAGATTAAACAGACCTTTGCCATCCATGCTGTAATCCAAAACCAGAAAAGTCCTTCAATTGAGCCTGGTTGGGTCCTGAGAGTAACCAGCTGGTAAGCACCAGTCTGTCTGCTGAATTCCCTTCATTAAACACTGAATTCCTTAGGTGGTAAACTGTCTACATCCAAGGAGAATGTTTCATGCAGGGCATTTTCATGAGGAATAAAATCATAGCTGTCTTCTTCAACCTAAACATGTGTTACCATCTTTGCAAATGGGTAAATTGCTTGACATAAAGTGTCATAAAACATAAGCCCTCAGTGACTTCACCTTCCTGCTGTTAACAGCAGGTTTGACACATGTCCTTTGCACTTCCCCTGGCAGGGTCTTCATTCTCCCAACAATGTGACAAGGACGTACCAGGGACCTGACCGTGTTGCAGCCAGAGTGAAGGAGGGCACCTGTTAGAGCCTCTTACTGGGTGTCCTCTGCGTTCCATCATGCTCAAAGCAATGCCACCCCCTATCTGCTTAGGGCTCTCCTCGTCCCCCTTCTCACACCCACTCTCAAAATTCACAAACATTTCACAGGTCCACTTGAATCTCCAACCTGGCAATCAAACATTTGTGATCACGAGTGCCTTGCCTTTAAAAACCAAATTGAAAATATATGGTTTAGTTCTTTTGTTTGTTTTTTAACCAAGCTCCTGTAAATGTTTTCTCACTAACTGAAAGAGAAACTGTAGTAACTGGCTGGAACTTAATAGAGGTTTCTCTTAGCTGCCCCTTTAAGAAAGTACTAAAATGTAGTTGTCCTGTAATCTCCAATAATCTGTGTATGTACTGCTGATTGTGTGGAATGTTCTTTAGGTTTATCAACACCCAAGATGCCCAGAGCCACACAGAGAAAAGAAAGTTGTTAGCTTACCTTTATGACAGCTATAACGATTTTAGAGTCTCCCGCCTGCACAGCTACGGAACTGACTGTTGTGGTGGAAAACTCCTCTGCAGGACTTCCTTGGCTGGACATGGTACGTTAGAACCAGTCTATACTTTGGGCAGCCTTTGTACAGATGTGTGTCTGCTGGTCATTTCAGAAGGCAACCACAGGGGTTACTTGAATTCATTCAGAGGAAGAGCTCAGCTCGCACTGATTACTCCGCCAGAAGGAAAGAACAGGAGGTTAAAAATAGACAACCCCATTGAGTTTATCATGAGGGAGAGAGAGAGGAGGACGGGAGAGAATCGCCACACCCCTAGTATGGTAACACTAAGTGACTTATTTTTGCCATTATCTTACATGTAGAGGGCAGCTTCTAGCTCTCATCCTATCAGCTGATGTTTCATAGCAAGTGGGGGAAAAATAACATTCTGACAACCCAAATTAGTTTTGCTATTGAATCTATATAGTTATTACAGTGGACTTTGAAACCAGCCAGTCATTGACCTGGTTATCAACTTTTCAAGACTTTTGAAGTCTCTTTTATGCAAAGGAAAGCTTTCAAACTGTGCTTTAAAAATAAGTTCTGATATTTGGTTTGGGGATTAGGCAAACTAAAAAATTGCTTGAAATGCATTTTTAGATTAATCTGCTTTTCTAAAACTGTCTTTTGTCAAATAAAGTTTATATGGAATAATCACATTTTCTCAGAGCCTTGGATGTCTTAGGGACATTAAAAAAATATTTCAGCATGCATTTATCAGCAGATACCCACCATTTCAGAATTTTTTTGTGACTCCTGTACATTGAACAGCATTTTTAAACTCAATTATCACAAGTACATTTTGCTGTTACCTTTTAATTGCAGCAAGAATGTTTTTTATTGTGTAAAGTTTAACACTATGTATATTTTTTCTACAATAAAACAAAACATAACACTGTACTTCAGGTTGGGTTTTTATTCTCCTTCCCGTTGCCCGTGCAGGAAAATTAGACAGCTTTGAATCAGGGCCCCAGATTGGCAGATTAATCCTATTGCTAGAAACTCAGTGTGTCACAAGTTGTCTGTGGTATTAAACAGCAGCTGTTGGTTCCCTGTCAAAGAACAGCTGAAAATAACACTGAGGTGTGGGTTAGAGGTCAGATACAAACACATCAGAGATACTGACTCCAGTGCTGCTGGAGCCATCAGAAATCTCTGGGATGGAGACACAATGGAGGAGATTGCTATAAACAGTTAAATGCCTCCACTCACTGTTAAATCCTTAGCTCAATTTAAAAGCATGTTCGGGTTCAGAGCCAATATTCAGAAGACTGAGTCAGCACCACTGCTTTGTTTTGCTACGGGTCATGAGAACATTCTGGAGTCGAGGGGGGAAGTGCCTTTACATATATTTCGGTATTTGGTGATTATTTTTGTTTTCTAGAGCATGTCATGGCATGCTCTAGACCAACTATGTGGTCATGATGGAGGGTCTGCTCTCAGCACCTGCCTGTGGCTCCAGCACGAAGAAACCAGTTCCTGGGCTCTACAAACTTCACCCGATGCCATGGAGGGTGCATTTGAGCTCGAGACCTGATGCCAAGAGACCCTGAGGTAGAAAATACTGTAAAATGGTGTCATTTTGCGGGAGGGATGGAGAACCTGCAGAGAACAAACGTGATTTCTTTGTTGAAGTTGCCTCAGTATTGCAGGCAGGCTCCTTCTGCAGGAGCAAATGGTTGGGTCAAACAAACCAAAACAAACAGAATGAAACTAGTTTTCAGCTAATTGCCCTCAAGAAAATCCAAGAGTTGACAACTGTGTCACACCCTAAACTAAAAGGCTCAAAGAAGCATTGCTTAAGGCATTGTGTACATTGTCAATCAGAACAGCAAACAGTGACCCACACCCAAAATACACAATGCACTTTCACCCAAAGTTAATCCTATTGCTAGAAACTCAGAACTATCAAAAGTTGCACAAAGGCCCTCAGGAAGCAAAAGAGAACTTTTGGCAGAGAGATGCAGACTAAGGCAGAAAAAGAGGGGTTGTGTCCACAAAGCCCTACTTAAAGTGGGATAGTTGTATAAAGGGTGTGGAGCACAGGTGGAATGTGTGGAATTGCAGGCCCACACCAAGGAAAAAAAAGAAATGGAGAGAGAACATGGCTGGAAGTCTGATTAGTCCAAGGTTTAAGAGCAAAAGGAATTAAAAATATTTAAGACTGTTAAAAAGGAATCCAGTTACTCAGTGGGAAGGATGGTGCGTTTTTACGGATGACACATAAATTTAAGTGGTGACTGATATTTTAAAATTTGAATTATTGGCTTTAAAGTCTTCAAAACACTTGACTCTCTTTCTCCTCCCTCCCCTTGCCTTGCTTTCTATTTTTCTCCTCTTCAGCTTTTCAGTCCTCTCCGCTGTGGAGCTGTGGTTCAGGCTTCTCCAAGCACATCCACATCATTTAGAACCTTGGCCTGTGATCTTCATGTGGCATAATATTTCATGATAAATTGCATAATGAGCCCTGGTAAGCAGTTTAGAGAATAAAATATATTATACTAAAGTTAGTATAAAATATACTAAAGAAATTGATAACTATAATTAAATGATTTTTTAGGAAGCTTAAGTTACCATTTGTTTATTATTCTCTGCCTCCCCCATCACACTCAAGCGCACACACACAGACAGACAAAAGCCCAGAAACAAAACAAAACAGAATACCTTACAGGCAGTCTCGTATCCTTTGAAGTTTATGAAGGATCTTGCAGAAGATATTATGCCTTCTATGTTTATACCTCTGGGAAATGCCTGTTTTTATACCAGCTGAATTTTTGTGAAATATCCTCCATGGGGAATCAAAAAGCTATAAATGGATTCTGTTGCGCTACAAATAGCATTTTCCTCATTTTATTTTTATTGTGGTAAAATACACATAACAAAAAATTTACCATCTTTACTATTTTTAAGTATGTGGTTCACCAATGTTAAATACATCCATAATATTATGCCACCCTTACCACCATTTATCTCCATAACTCTCTACCTGTTAAACAATATTCTCCATTGCCCCCTCTCCCTAACCCCTGTCAACCACCATTTGATTTTCTGTCTCTATGATGTTCACTATTCTAAGTATTTCATATAAGTGGAATCATACAATATTTGTCTTTTTGCAACTGGCTTATTTCACTTACTCAAGGTTTATCCATCTTGTAGCATACAAGGGGGGACCCCAAAGAACCTGGAATTATCTTCTGGAGTACAGGCTTCCCCTGCTAGGTGACAGCTCTGGGAACTCATCTTCACCCACACCCCAGCTGGCGTTATTGTGAGAGGCTGCGTTTAGCTTCAGTAATTTTTTTAAGACACTTTCAACATGCTTGCCCATTTCATGATGGCTGATTTACCAGAGCACCCGCCCACACTACACTGAGTGTTCAGCAGTTTTTGACTAAAAACGGCATGACTCTTATGTCCCACCCTCTCTATTCACCCGATCTCACCCAGAATAACTTAACTATTTTGTTTCCCAGGATGAAAACAATCTTGAAAGAGAAAGATTTTGCAGATATGAAAGAGGTGAACAAACAAAAACTGCAGAAGCACTGAAAAGGTGTCAAAACTGACAAACTGTTTTGAGCAGTGGAAAGAAATGTCTCAATAGGTACATTGTATCAAATGGAGAGCACTTTGAAGGTGACTGAAGTTTAAACATATAAGAATGCACATTTAACAAATAAGTTGCACGGTTTTTGGGGTCATTTCTCATATGTTCAAATTTCCTTCTTAAGACTGAATAGCATTTCATTATACACACACACACACACACAGACACACACAGACACACACACAACATATATATATATATATATATATATATATATATATATATATATATACTTATTTTTATCTAAGCAGACCATCTCATAGGGTTACTGTAGAAATTAAAATAGTTGCTTCACATAAATGCTTAAAAGAGGACCTGGCATTTATCAAGTGCTATATGTGGAGTACGGATTAGATGTAGAATTGGTGCTTATAAAATATTGGCTGACTGATTAGATCACATTAGTCATACAGCAAAAAAGATAGTTTTAATGCAACACATTCATTATGTATTAATGCAATCAATAGTTATTGAGTATTTGCTACATATCAGGCACTTACACATTAGGAACATACAGTGAGGGAACCAGAGGTCCCTACTCTTTAAAAGCTGACAATTACAGTGAGAATAGACACACTATAAACAATGAAATAAATACCAAGACAAAAACCCACTGTGATAAAAGCTAAGGAGAAAAACAACTTGTAGTGGTTTAAGTAGATGGAATTACAAAAGGTTACATTTAGAATTTGCCACAGAAATCTGGGGGCACTTTCATGGCATTTCTATTGAAACACAGAGGCTAACAGCAATAATAAACTGACAATGATTATAAAACAACAACAAATAAATCATACAATATGGCAAAGACAACAGTTTAGGGGCTTTGAAATCAGACTGCTTTAACCTTTTTGTGTCTGTTTCCTCATTTAAATTGTAGCTAATGGAGTGTTGGCTGGTGGCACAGTGGATAAGGCACCGGCCTGTGAACCCTAAAGGTCGCTGGTTCAATTCCCAGCCAGGGCACATAACCAGGTTGTAAGCCAGGTCTCCAGCCAGGTCTGTAGCTGGAGGCAGGTGAAAGGCAACCATACATTGATGTCTCTCTCCCTCTCTGACTCTCTCCCTTCCCCTCTCTCTCTAAAAATAATAAATAAAATCTAAATAAATAAATAAATTGTATAGATAATGGGATACCAGCATTCCTAAAAGGTTCCTGGGAGGATTAAGTAAGATAATACTTGTAAAACACTTAAAAGAATGTCTGACATATAGGTGGTGTTCTGATAAATATTATTTGTAAGACAACATCTTTTAAGAGATTTCCTAAATCTAATAATTGTCACAAAATTTGGAATACATTTTAAAAATTAAGTTTAATTAAAACATGGTAGGCCTGCATGAATTAAATTATTTGAACAATATAAAACATACATTACCAGAGAGGAAATAAGCTCACTATAATTAGATGGTAACCTTTCAGTGAGTCATTATTTATTATAATTTCTAGAATACCATCTTTACCATTCACTTTAGTCAAAATCTTCTCCAACTCATTCTTTATATCATGTAATACTTCTGTCACCTCTCTCACCTTAGTGAAGACATTCATTTGCCTTGAGGGTTATTACCCTTGTAGATTACAAGCATTCACATTTAAGTACCACCCACAAGTAAACTGAAGCTGCTCTTTCTTCTTAGAACAGCCCATTCTAGCCAACAACTAATGTCCATTGCATGTATTCATTTGTTCATACATCAAGTATGATTAAATTCCTACTAAGTGTCAGGTACTTTTCTAGATGCCAGGCACACATCAATAAATAAAACAAAGTTTACCTACAGATGGAGCTTGCTTTCCAGCAGGGCAAACATAATTGATTAGAAAACAAACAAAAAGTACATGTTTAATTAGGTCTGGATGGAAGAGTGTTATGAAGTAGAACAAGGGAGGGCAAAAGAGAGCATACCCAAGAGATGAAGTCAGGAAAGGTCTTCAGAATAGATGAGATTTGAGGAAAGACCAGGAGTAAGGTGAAAGAAGCAAGATATGCAGATATGTCAGGGAAGAACATTCAGAGCCCTGGGGCATGCTGTTACATTTTAAAGTATTCAGGGGGTTGTGGCTGAAGCGAAGAGAACACAGATAGAACATGAGTCTCTGAGGTGGTGGGGCTAGTTCACGGAAGGCCTTCTGGGTGCCTAATGTCCTCATTTGCTGGGACAACCATGGTTTACACTTGTCCTGGCTGAATTACTCTTCAGGCCTCCTTCACTCTCAAAATAGTCCCATTTGAATGATAAATTAGGTCATAACCCTGCTCTTAAATCAAGGTAAGGACTTCGGATTTTGTTTTGACTGAGATAGGTAATTATTGTGGGGCTGTCAGCCAAGGGATCACATCATTTGATTTAACATCCTTAAGGAACCCTGTGGAGAGAGACTGCAGTCAAGAGTGCAAGCAGGAGGTTGGATGAGTCCCATAGCCTGCCAGCTGTAAACACCAACATAATGCTGCACTGGGATGTTTCTTTATGGACACTTGACTCTTATTTAAGAATAACATATCCAAAATATCAGGACTCCTTTTAAGAGTTAATCTCATAGATTTCCTCATAGTTAAACATGTTTAATGACACATAAACCCTTAGCTTCTCCTTAAGACCTGGGAAAATAATTAAAAAACAGCTTTTCTATCCAGCAAATTTCCCTTCTATAAGTGGTAAGAAGAAAAAAAGAACATAAAATAAAATTTGGGAAAGTTCAAAGAATACTGAGATCAGTCAAAGATCAAAGATAGCAGTAATTATTATAATTTTAAGCAATGGTTTACCAAAAACGGTGTGAAATGATATCATTATATGTTGAATTATTATCTATATTCTTGAAAATTCCCTTTTTAGAGCAATGTATGATCTGGAAAACTGTCAAATATATGTATAAACCTAAGTTGAAATAAACAGCAAATGTGTGGCAATTACTGACTTGGGAAAAGTTCTTTCTGAATGGGAGATATACATGTATATAATATTTCAAGCGAGAAAATACTTTTAAACAATCACTGAGAAGCTTGCATGTACAAAGTTTATTCTTAAAATTTTAACTCACAAAACTTCCTCCATGTGTTCAGCTGTGCACTTACGGTCCAGCGTAGCAGGCTTGTCTTGCTGATATAATTCCTCTTGACATACTGAAGTTTCCTGAGAGTGACTCTCAAGGTGGGGTCATTATATGAGAAGACAGGAATCTCACTCAACTTGTCTTTGGAAAATTGTATTTTCCTTGTCTTCCCCTAGTGTTGCTGAACTCTGGTTGGGGCCAAGCATCCCCATGCCCAAGTGATCCCCGGGGAGGCCTCAGAGCAGTGGCAGTTCTGGATGCTCTGGACCAAGGGTGAACTGTCACCTCTCTAAGCAGCAATCATTTTTGCCAAGGAAGAAATATATATATATAAACCTCAAGAACATAAAAATCAGATACCCTGAACAGGATAATGGTATTATCCATGGACTCTAAGTTAAAAAAAATCTTATTAAGAAGCACAAAGACATGTTACTTGTATGCATATATATATTTGTACTATATATATAAAGTAAAACTTTTAAGTAGTGTTATAATGGGTTTCCTAAGTTGTCTGAGGATTAATGTTTCCTAATTGACCGACAGGTTATTGGCATTTGTTCAATGACAAAGTCATGTTTTAACAGACTTCAATTGTAGATATTTTTTAAAACTTGAGTTTCCCCAAATTTCGTGTACATATTTTGATATCCACCCCATCATTTCAAGTAAGTATTCCTCACACCAGCGTTCACACAGAAACCCCTTGCTTTGGCAATCTTCATTTTTGTTAACATTGCACATCACTCACCCAAGCCAAAGAACCCACATGAAAGACAATGCTTGCTGGGAATGTCCGGAAGGATAAAAGAACTTACTAGCACCTGCAGGAAAAAAGATATTCATATAGTCAGGCTTTCAGGAAAAACAGGAAACTAGATGAGAGAAAATCACAGAAACCTGCAAATCAAACATGGAAACAAAAGTAGCAGGCCCTTTGCACCCCACCCGACACAACTCACACCACCATAAGCAAACTGGTTTCCGGAAAGAAATCCACCCTCATGAAGGAAGGGCTTCAAAAGCAAAGTGAATAGATTTTATGTTTAGATTCTACTCCGGCACGTCCCTGCAATAAGATACTCTTACCAGGGTGAGCTGATGGCCTCACCCCAATGTTTGCTGAACACCCTCTGTGCACAGGCCCTGTTTTCTTTATCAGCCCATCCCCATCCAATCCCTTTAGAGTTGTAAAACTTGTAACCACTTTTTCTGGTTGGATTTTCAACAACTTTGTACTCTAGTCAGGGCACTACTACTGTTCTTATCATGCCAGTTGGACAATTGAGGCAAAAGAAATTAAGTGGCTTTATTCTAGTTCATAAAGCAAGAGCCCAGCCTCTTTCCTATTGAGCTCCTGCTCCAGTGCCATGGGGAGTAAGCTCTATCTTAATGTTAGATAAAAAGTATACAGACATCTATTCAATCTGTCACTCAATTAGTCCACGGGGCTGAGCATTTCCTGGACAGAGTTCTCTGAATCTGAACACCACACCAAGCACCCTTAAAGGCAACAGCAGGATACAAAACTCCATTGTTCTTCTGTTTTCCCCATTACTTAGAAAAGTAATGATAAAATCGCATGACTCATGGACATGAACTAAGGGGGGCATTGCTGGAGGGAAAGGGGTACTGGGTGGAGAGGGGCAAAGGGGGGAAAATTGGGACAACTGTAATAGCAAAATAAAATATATATATATATATTTAAAAAAAATTAAAAATCCACATGAGGCATTTCTGCAAGATGGTTTATTACATAGGAAACCTATTAAGCTAAAATGTCCTGGCAATGACAGTTCTTAAAGGACTTCCAAATCACTATGAACAATCATAATACAGAATTTTTTTTTTTTTTTTTTGTTTTTTTACATCAATGTATGGATGCCTTTCACCTGACTCCAGATGGAGACCTGGCTGGAGACCTGGCTTGCGACTGGGTATGTGCCCTGACTGGGAATTGATCCAGCGACACTTGGGTTCATAGGCCAGTCAGTGTTCAATCCACTGAGCCATACCTGCCAGGGCAAATAATATAGAAGTCTTGTACATGGATATAAATTATTATACTAAAACTGCTCTGAGTTTGTATCATAATTTTTCCTATTTCTTGTTATAGTGAAAATAAAATCACAATACGGATTTATTATGTAAAAGAGTGGAATTCAGTTCTTCTAGTAACATTCACTATAGGATCGTTTAGTGATTTGTGTAGCCATCTGTATGAGTTGTGCATTGATGTTTATTTTTCCTATATCTCATACATGAATAAAAGCACCTACTGCTTAAATAACTGTTTAAAATGTATTTTGTGTACCTTTAACTTCTCAGATTTCTAATTCTACTTTCCCAATTTCCATATCCTTTCACAGGTAAATTTAAATCTAATTAAAATAAGATACATGATTCCCTTGGATTTTCATTTTCCACATACCTCACAAGTATTTTTTTAATCTATGGGAAAAAGAAATAGCTATATTTGAAATTTAGCAGTATGTTGAATATTCAATCTATCTTTACTTTCCATTTCATCGGATTGCCAATGGCAAATCATAGACTGAATTGTATTGTAGTATTAAGTAGGTTTTTTAAAGGTGTTTTGGCAAAATATTTAAATTTCTATGGAAATATTTGAGAATACTTTGAGGTATCAAATTTTAGATTTACATTAATATTTTAATTTTTTCAGACATATATATATATATGATACTGACATATTGTGTTAAGTTTGAGGTGTTGACTTGATACACTCTTATATTGTAAAATGATTATCACTGTAGCATTAGCTAGCACCTCCAATTTTTTCTTGCAGTGAGAATATTTAAGATTTACTCTTAGAAACTTTCAAATATATAATACAGTATTGTTAACTATGTTACCATGTTGTGCATTAGATCCCGAGAACTTACTAACAGGGTATTTGTACTCTTTGAGTGACATAGCCCCATGGCCCCAATCTCCCAGCCCCCAGTAGCCACCATTCTATTTTCAGTTTTTGTAAGTTTGGGTCTTTTTAGATTCTACATACATGGTGTCATATATTTGTCTTTCTCTATCTGACATATTCCCACTTAGCAATAAACATGGGAGTGCAGATATGCTTTGGAGATCCTGAATTTTTTTTCCTTGTAATATATATCTACAAAATGAATGCTGGATCATTTGGTAGATCTATTTTTAATTTTTAAAATATATTTATTTTGCTATTACAGTTGTCCCAGTTTTCCCCCATTTGCCCCCTTCCACCCAGTACCCCATTGCCTCCAGCATGTCCATGAGTCATGCATGTAAGTTCTATGGCTTTTCTATTTTCTTTGTTCTTCTTAACATCTCCCTGTCTATTTTGTAACCACCAATGTGTACTTCTTTTTCCTTTCCATTTCACAGTCAGACAATTTACCAAACATACTATTTTCAATTTTTTTGAGCAAATTCTATATTGTCCTCCATAGTGGCTACATCAATTTACATTCTCACTAAAAGTGCACAAGGACCTCTTTTCTTGCACATCCTTGCCAACACTTACCTTTCACTGCCTTTCTGATGATAATCAATCCAGCAGGTGCGAGATGATATGTAATTGTGGTTTTGATTTGCATGGCGCTCATGATTAGTGATGTTGAGCATCTCTTCATGTTCCTTTTAGCTAGTTATATGTCTTCTTCTTTGGAAAAATGGCTATTCAGTTTCCTTAGCCTATTTTAAATTGGATTATTTTTATTTTTGCTATTTTTATTAGATAGAAGTTTTGAAAATATTTTCTCATTCTATAGGTTGCCTTTTCATTCCTTTTCTACCCAAAGGATGTTAGTTTGATGTATAGTCCTACTTACTGATTTTTGCTTGTTTCTTGTTCTTTTGGTACTATACTAAACAATTGTCAGGACCAATGTCAAGGAGCTTTTCCCCTAAATTTCTTCTAGTTTTACAGTTTTAGCTCTTCTGCTTAAGTCTTTAGTCCATGATGAATTCATTTTTGTGAGTGGTGTAAAATAGGGATCCAATTCCATTTTTCTGCCTGTGGTTATCCAGTTTTCCCAAATACCATATGTTAAAGAGGCTATCCTTTCCACACTGAGTTTTCTTAGCTTCCCTGCCATGTTTTGGTTGACCATATACACATTAGCTGTTTACTTCTGTGCTCTCAATTACATTCCATTGATCTGTGTGTTAGTACCATACTGTTTTGTTTATTATAGCTTTATAGTGCAGTTTGAGATCAGGAAGTGTTGTGTCTCTGGCTTTGTCCTTTCTCAGGACTGTTTTGGTTATCTGGAGTCTTTTGGCATTATAAAAATTCTAGGATTAAAAAAAATATTTTTGCAAAAAATGCCATTGGAATTTTGATAAGGATTACATTGAATCTACAGATGGCTTTGGGTTGTGTGAACATTTTAACAGTATTAGTTCTTTCACTCTATGAACACAGGGTATTTTTTCATCTATTTGTGTCTTCAATCTCTTTCCTCAAAGTCTTAAGTGTTCAGTGTACTGATCTTTCATCTCCTTGGTTAAACTTATTCCTAAGTGTTTTTATTGTTTTTAATGCTGTGAAACTGTTTTATTTCCTTTTCAGATATTTTGTTGGTGTATAAAAACACAACTGGTTTTATATCCTTCAACTTTACCAAATTTGTTTTGGAGATCCTTAGGGTTTCCTACATATAAGATCGTATATACAAAGGCAATTTTACTTCTTTCTGATTTGGATACCTTTCAGTTATCTTGAAAGGATAAAGAAAATGATGTTGAATACGTGTGGTAAGAGTAGGCACTCTTTCCTTGTTCCTGATCTTACAGGAAGTGTTTTCAATCATTCACTATTGAATATGTATGTTGAGGAGTATTTCTTCTACACCTAATTTGTTGAGCTTTTATCATTAAAAGACATTTTATCAAATAGCTTTCCTGCATATTTAGATGATCATATAATTTTACCCATCATTTCTATTAATATGTTGTATCTCATTTACCAATTTGCGTTTGTTGAACAATTCTTGCATCCCAGAGGTAAATCCTTCTTGATCATGATGTGTGGTCCTTTTACTGTGCTGTTGAATTTGGTTTGCTAACTTGATTCAGTCTTGGAAGGTTCTATGTCTCTAGTTTGTTTGTTTCTTCTAGACTATCCAGTTTGATGACATATAACTGTTCATAGTCATCTCTATAATCTTCTCACTTCTGTGGTTATCAGTTGTAATGTATCCTATTTCATTTCTGATTTTCAGT
Organism: Noctilio leporinus; assembly: GCA_004026585.1. Taxonomy (NCBI): domain Eukaryota; kingdom Metazoa; phylum Chordata; class Mammalia; order Chiroptera; family Noctilionidae; genus Noctilio; species Noctilio leporinus. The sequence continues at coordinate 145,321 of PVIW01003679.1, forward strand.
CTTCCATGCTTAGCCTAACTAAAGGTTTCTTGTTAAAAAAAAAAAAGAAAAAAAAAAAGGTTTTGTTGACCTTTTCTATTGTTTTTCTGGTCTATTTCCTTTATTTCTGTTCTGACCTTTGCTATTTCCTTTCTTAACTCTGAGCTTAGTTTATTTACCTTTTCCTAGATCCTTGAGATGTAAAAAAAGGTAGTTTGAAACTTTTTCTTGAGGCATTTATCACTATAAACATCCATCTTAAAACTGCTTTTGCAGTATCCTGTAGACTTTGGTATGTTGTGCTTCCATTTTCGTTAGTTTTATTATTTATTTTTAATTTCCCTTTGGTTTTTCTTGTTTTATTGTTCAGGACATTCTTCCTCCTACTTTTAGGAGGATAATTTGGCTGTATCATCAATTACCCATAGATCACAGATAGATTTGGCTAGGTGGGCCAAACAGGCCAGGTCAAACAGTTGATAGAGCATGTAAACGAAACCCTTCTTGTCACTGGTATCCACAGACTCTTCAGTCTCAAGTAACATGGCTGAAGTAAAGGGACGTTTTAATCAAACCCAAGGATGGAATCAAACTCATTTGTTTATAAACAAAACCTTGGGATCAAGGTACTGGAAGGAAGCTCTTTGGTTCAGAAAGTATACTCAGGATATGAATAGTATTTTATTTAAAACCGCTCAAAATTCCACCTTCTATTTTGGATTTCCAAATCTGTAGATTAAAACAAAGCATCCAGCTCATAGAGAATTGCAAGACAGAGGTCTCTTTTTGTGCCTCACAGTCTGGTCATTCCTGGTCTTCTCTGCCAGAATATACGTCACCTGTCACAGGCCCCTTGCCTCAGTGGTTAAGCAGTATCCCACTAGGAGAGGGTCTTAATCTGTCTTAGCTGATACTGAGTGTTGCCCCTCCTACCTGAAGCTGCAGTTAGAGGAGACTCTTGACAAGAGATGGGGAGTTTTTACATTTAGAGTGTGGACCTTCAAAAATCAACCTGGTGGTGTTATCTACTCTTTTCTTACCATTATGCTTGTATCACTTAAGGAAAAGCCTCCTAAAAGGGTCAAACGGAAACTGCTTGCCAATTTCCAAATTGTGGCAGTTCTAAATTCCTGGTAGCCATTCTAAAGTTGCTATTACTTATAACATAGTATGATTAATTGTTTTTTAAATACAGCTAACTTTGTTCTAATATGCTTCCCCTGGCCCCAACTACACACACAGCCACTTTCTAGGTTTTAAAAATAAACTTTTTGGTAAAAACAAAAGAAATTCAGCCACTGCCTATTAATAGAGAATCTAAAACTTTCGGATAATGCAGCACTGAAGTGAACGCTCTGAATCTGCATACAAGTCTATGAGGCAGGATGGAGGCTGTTGGAGAGGGTAGGTAAAGCCCAAGGGATAGGATATTGAACCTGTTTTCTAGATTCTAGATTATTTCAGGACAAAGAAGTTGCATTTTAGTTTTAATCAAAGATTTTAGAAAACTTTTCTCGGCACAAATTTAAAGTTTTATAAAAAGTAACATGAGCCCTGGCTGGTGGCTCAGTGGATAGGCACTGGCCTGCAAACCCAAAGGTTGCTGGTTTAATTCCCAGCCAGGGCACACAACAAGGTTGCAAGCCAGGTCTCCAGCCAGGTCCATAGCTGGAGGCAGGTGAAAGGCAATCATACATTGATGCTTTTCTCCCTTTCTTCCTCCCTCTATGCCCTTTCTAAAAATAATGAATAAAAATCTTAAAAAAAAAAAAAAAAAAAAAAGTAATGTGAATAGATGCAGAATTCATCAGATTGTTATAGAAACTAGTATGACTTGATTGTCTCTAGACTTTATGAACAATCTTTATTCACAGAAACCAAAGTTAGTGTCCAAAGTGGTAACATATCAAATAAATACATATCAAAATCTGCTGCCATTATAGTTTTTAACACTTTATTGCATTTACAATGTATAGAACATTATAAGGATTTACAGTAGAAGCCAAATGTCCCAGCCCTTATAAGTTGAATAGGAAAGACTGGATGAACCATACATAAATATCTTTGAACATGAGCAATGGAAACATAAATATTATAATAATTTTACAAGTTTATACAGGTAACTATTATATGTAATGGAACAGGTGAGAAGGGTAAAAACACAGTGAATAAGAAAGTCCCTAGGGTGAGAAATAACTATAGCTGGGTAGTACTGAATAAAACAACAACATTGAAAATATGATCTGTAAATCCTAAAATTTCCTACAAAAAACATAGCTATCCTCTATGCACAACTGTGAGGTAGAATTCTTCCCAGCCAGTTTTCTGGTTTCTTTACCACCGTCTGGAGGAATCCCCTATCCAGATGGTTCTCTCACATTGCTGTACCTGGGATTGACTAGTAGTACATGTTTTTTATTACTCCTTTGCCCACATTAAAAAAGACAATCTGTAAGCCCTGGCTGGTGGCACAGTGGATAAGGCGCCAGCCTACGAACCCAAAGGTTACTGGTTCAATTTCCAGCCAGGGCAACATAACCAGGTTGCAAGCCAGGACTCCAGCCAGATCCATGGCTGAAGGCAGGTGAAAGGCAGCCAGCCATACATTGATTTTTCTCTCCCTCTCTGATTCTCTCCCTTCCCCTCTCTCTGAAAAATAATAAATGAAATTTAAAAAAAAAAAAAAAGAATCTTTTCAGTTCAATTATCCATCTGAACCACTGAAAATAGATGACAAAGATTAGTAGCAGAAACAGATTAATGTTGTTTCTTCTAGCTAACATTATCACCATGCTTGAGTAAGTGTTTTAATTTTTCAAAAAGTGAAACTAACGCTAAAATCAAAGGTAAAGGAACCCATTGGGGATTGTTTTGGGCAAACAGGTATTTGCTTCCCTCAAATAACACCAACTGCCAACTGTGAACAATGCTGAGTCTATCCCAAACCCACTTCTAGTATTTCAAATATGGACCATGAAAAAAGTTTACCTTCCTACACATTCAAAAATATAGTGAAAATCTAACACACAATACAACCACATTGGAAAAGGTTATGGCAATTTCTTTTAAAACTACTTTATGACACCCAAATTCTAATCCTAGGTATTCACCCAAGAGAAATGAAGACCTATGTTCACATCAGACTTAGGTTAACAATGATCATGGCAGCTTTATTTATAATTGCAAATCCTGGAAACAGCCCAGGTATTCATAAATAAGAAAACAGATAAACTGCACTAGTCATACATTGGAATACTACACTGCAATAAAGAGAAATGAACTAATACACCTAACAGCCTGGATAAGTCTCAAAAACAGTACTTCTGGAAAGAGTGCATGCTGTGTGATTCTATTTACACAAAGATCTAGAACAGACAAGTCTGATTAATGATAGAAAAAAAAGAGTGGTTGCCTTTGGGGGTGGGGTGGAGACAAGGACTGACTGGAAAGCGCCGTATTTGAATCTTCTAATAACGTTTAATATTTTGATAGCACTATATACATTTGCCAGAACTCAGTGGATGCACACTTAAGATTTATGCATTCCACTGTATGCTAATTTTATATAAAGTGTAAGGAAATATTGAACTCTAGTTAGTGATGTAGTATGCTGAATTATTTAGTATAAAGTGTAGGATGTCTACAATTTAAAATGTATCAAAAAGTGATCTGACTTGATGAGCTGGATGAACAGATATAGGACATAGGACAATGCATACTTACTGCTAACTAGAATCTCAATGATGAGTACACTATAAAATTTTAGTTTTACGTATGAAAAAATTTTATAATAAATAAATTACTGGGGGGAAAATCCAAGGTGCAAACTTACCAAATAATGCTGTTGAGAATTTCATTACTGATCCCATGGCAATATAATCAAATACTTCCAATCAGTACCAATCTAATAACATAAGAGCTTGTGAACAGACATTTCTGAGTAGGAGGTGAGCAATCAGTTCTCAAATCTATGCTGCTTCAAAATTGTGATACTTTGATCCCCTCATACCTTTAAAAATTACGATACATAGTGTATGTATATTGATCATGAATTCAAACCAATTCATTGGCTATGTACACTAAATTAAGAGCTAAGTTGAAGATACAGTCTCAAGAGAAAAATCAAGCTTAGAAATTGTTTATACCATGATTTCTAAACTGAAAAATAACAGAGGTAATTATTAGAAAAGATACGTAGGCCCAAAACATGACGTGAGGCTTGATCTTAGTGAACAGGCTCTTATGTTCTGAGTGAAAGGACATCTGAATCATCTCCCTGTCTCTGAGGGACACATCTGGGGACACCCTATGGAAATGACATTTTACTTGTAAATACTTCTAACGTTGTTTTGAGATTCACTAAGAATGGATTAAGATTTCAATTGCCTTTTGTCAGAAATAGTTTTTCCACAGGCCTAACTAAAAATCCATTAACAGCATGGCTCTTGCCTCACAGTTGGTAATTATAGTTATCTGCTAAGAATTTCTGTATCATTATATACAGCCATTATATGTATGGCCCCAGGAGGGTTCTCTTAACAAAAGTAATCTGGATTATTTAAAAAATTTACTCACTGCTCTCAAAACATTTAGTCAGTTCTGGCTTTGTTCTGATCTCTAAATCCTTTATGTCCTGGTACAGGCTCCTCTGCCTTTTCTTGAAGCACAAAGACTAGGTTTGTCAAGTTTCCAAGTTTGTTTTAAATATTAGTCATGTTATTCAACATCATAACTGCAAATCTTTTTCATTAATTTATGCTATCTAACAGAGCAGCCCTCGCTCTATCAACCTCTAGTACAGGGATCAATCCTTTTTATTATCATCACTTTAACATTCTTCTCTAAGATTTCTCTTCATAACATTAGGGTGGTCTCAAGTTATGTTTTTCCCTCACTATTCGGATACTTTACAAACATCTTAAGTTTTGTGCTTTTGTTGTTTCTACAGATTGGTGCTGGCTCAGTAAGAACCACTCCAAGTATGACTTTCTTTTACTTACTTTCTTACTAATGAAATTGTGCCATGTCCGGCCAACCTCAAAGCAGATGATACTCTTCACTTGTCTTCCGTCCTGCTGCTCTATCATCCTGCCATAAGAAGAGTTACTCTGTCAGATTTAGAAGTCTTATTATTTACTATGAGCTCACCAACTGCATCCTTAACATTTTCAGTACACAACTCTGAATGTAAGGGAAATAGAGCTTAGGGAGCTAGGGAAGTGAGCATTAAAATATGTGATATTTTCCCCATCACCCCATGATTGTCATCTGAGACAACAGCAAAATTAAATGTCCTATTTTCTATTCTGAAAAGGTAGTTATGGTAATAAAACCTTCCATTTTGGATAACATCTTAGTTTTCAACACATTTTTAAATATGATCGTATTTCCTTCATGCTGGATTATGATTTGATATGATGTCTCTAGTTTACAGATCCAGAGTTTAGTTTTTACCAAGGTCAGTAAATAGCAAGGCCAGGCAGTGAAGTCAAGTCGTCAAACTTCAAACACTTTCCAGCTTATTAACTATAGCTACTGTTTTAGCTTTTACCTTTCCTCTGCTATTCTTGCTATCATTTAAGTTTCTTAGCATAACCTAGACTTTTCAATAGCACATACTAAAGTCAAATAATATCAGATGGTAAATCTGTACTTCATTTTATCTCATCAGGGTATTTGTTAACTTCACAGAAAAGAAATGAAGCTTTTTAACTTTTAGAACTGAAAATTAATACTGGTTAAGTTTGCTAAGTAGGTTAACTATGTTCCAGCCTACCTTTTAAATCCTAAAGGCATTTTCCTTTGAAGGTTTAAGCAAAGATACCTCAATCATGGAAATATTGCCATTGTTGATATTTGCTGATTGGTTTCCTGTATCATTTTAATAGGCTCAAGATGTGGAGGATTTTAGCAACCATAGTATGTTTAGTTTTTATTAGCTTTTCTTTTACTGTGGTCTTGTGAAAAGTGCATAGTAATACCCCATCTCTCTGGCAAGCAACTTAGAATGTAGTAGACAATTCTGAATTCTTTCTCCAAAAGTAGACTGAGTATACAGTGAGACAGGCGAGCTAATCTCACAATCACACCACTGGTTAAAATGGGTTTACACCAGAAAGTATGGTTTGCTCAGCACTATGAGAGAATTATGTCCATATTAAGCAGCGTGCCACTCATTATAAGCTAAATAGCATACCATTTGTCAACTGATGGGATAATGAAACAAACAAACACATTGACGTTAAATAACACTTGGAAGTATTGGCCAATTTAAATGTCTATAAAGTGAGAGAAGTATCCAATTTTATCCATAGCAGGGAATTCTAGTCCTGAAATCAGCATCCTGGCTGGCAGGCCAAGCAGTTTCATCCATATCACAAATGTCACTCAAGCACAATTAAGGTCATCAACAATGAGGACTGGGAATAAAGCCAATTTTATCTGAGATGAAGTTATCATCTTTGCATTTTAATGCTGCTGGGTTAGACATGTGTCAATAAATGCCAAAACTGCAGATACGTAATTTACACAAGAGCAAATAAATACATAGTAAGAAAAAAAACCCCAACACCAAACAAACAAACCACAACAAAACTAGCCCAATTAACACTTCAAGAATTCCCTGAGGTGGGCTAAAGTAATGTGGAAAGTTGTGGTACATACAAATTAGAAATGATGGTTCTTTCTCCATTTTCCAGCCAACATTTTATTATGTACAAAAAAATCTCGTGATTTCAAACAGATTGCAGTTACTTCACATGTACTCTAACTGAACTATGAAAAAAACATTAGGGCATTGTTGGGTTTTCATTCATAACTGTATGTGTATATACAGATTTACATTTAGAAAGTAGCAGCAAATTTACAAACGAAGAGCAACAATATTTATGTTAAAAACATATTCAGCTTCATCTGAAATAGTCAAATTACAGATAACAGTTCTAAATGTTGCCTTATTTTCTTTTGCTGGAGGCAGAATAGCTTAAGGCATATAAAAATTAACTCATTTGACAAGTAGGTGAGTTGATGGTAGAAATAAGAGTCTCACTACTTACAATCAATTCTTTCCTAGAAGAGTCTTAATAAAAACATTCTAACTACTATGAAATTCAGTATAAGAGTTACTGAGTGTAATAGTAAGTTAGCTAATATTAAAGTAGCTAAAATGCCAAATGACTTCTTTAAGAGATTCTCTCAGAACTCCGTCTTAACTTCAGAAAATATGTTTAAAACACACCTCAGACCACAGTACAAGAGCTTATTACTAATGCCTACAAAAACCATTCACATACATACAGGGGAATTGAGCAACTATTATGCATGAGCAAAGGTCTGGGAACAGAAGTTCCACTGCATTCCTTCCCTCAAAAGAGCTTATAATGTAGCAGGTGAACACAAACCATTGTAGCATGTGGTTAGCACCATCATGAAGACTAAAGTAAAGAATCACAACAGTTTATATTCATAGAAGTTAAGCCCCAAAAGACTATAGAGTATTATCAAATATAGAAAGGTCTTCCTGGCTGTTCTCAGTAGTAGAAGGTAGCACAAGACAAGAAGGAAGGAGCATTTGAATGTTGCCCCTGGAATTTCTGGCATGTCTGACTAGAAAAAAGGCTGCACCTTTAACCAAAATTGTTTCAAGAGGAGAAAGGTAAAAAATATTATAAAGAAGATCATCTTGGTTGAAATGTCAAGTAGGTAGTTGAGAGGTCTAGAATTCTGGACCAGACATTTAACAGGACATTGAGATAAAATAGAAGCCCTAAAAACGAAATTATGAAGCATTCTGAAGACAGATTCTGAGAAAGGACATTTGCAGGTATATTTAAATAATAGTGACATGGCTGTACAGTATGGCAGAGGATAGCATTGTCAAGGAAGCAGACAATGGTGCAAATGTAGCAAAGACAGAGAAGGATAAGAATGCAGGCTGAGCAAAAAGTCATTTAATTCACTAACTGGGAGCCCATTTAGCACAATTTCAGTACAATGCTGTGCAAAACTGGACTGCAGGTTGCTCTTCAGGGAGCAATGAGGATGTAGAGGCAATGGGTATGGATTTCTCTAAGGAGTCTGGCAGTGTGAAGAAGGCTAGAGAAACCAGCAGGTTCAGAGGGCGTTTTTTCATCGTAAGACACAGGAGTATTTTTTGAAGAAAAGGAACTAGCATACAATTTTTTGCATGATTTTATATTGATCACAGACTAAAAAATTATTTTTAAGCCTTTTCAAAAACATTTTCTGAAATAAACTTACATAAAATTAAATTATATGCATTTAACATTTAAACTTAATATAAACTTAAAAGAATCAGCATTTTATAAATTTTATTTCTAAAACAGTTACACAATGTTTGTGTTAAGACTACTTCAGAATTTTGTTTCTGATCATGAGAAATTAACCCTAACAATTGCTACTTTAAGTTCCGGCAAGATAACTCTTATTTAAAGGATTACACTTAAGTAATTATGTATGCCTTCTTCCCCAGCCTTCCTCCTCCAAAGACAAAGTATCTTGAGGGTAGTTAATAATTTAGGTAATAATTTTCAAGTTGAAGTAGAGGAAAATCTGAAATAGTATTCCATTATTTGTAAGTTCTTAAAGATCTAAATTGTTCTTCACAATTATTTTTTCATGACTACACATGCTTATTTATTATATATACATGCTTACTATGAATTTTCTGGCTAAAACACATGCAACCAACTTGAAGAAACAAATATTAAACCATCTTCACAATCATAATAATGCCCTTTTTAATAAGGTACTCATGTTTGGACATAGGATATAACCACCAAATTAAATAAGATGTTTAAAAGAAGCATTTTATTAAGCACAAACAACTTTTAATACATTATCAGTACAAATAGAAAAATGTCTCTTAATGAATAAGATATATCAAAGATCTGAAGGTTTTTTTCATACTGACATGATAAAAATAATCAATTTTGAAGAAAAATTATCAAGTAAAATTTTGAGAACACTACTGTTTACTAATAAATGTTTAACTATAGCCTAAATTTACTATGTCACCTGGGGAGGAAGGGCAATCATTTTTACATAGAGAATTTCTAAACTCTTATTAGCACCATTCAAAGCTTATTATCAGTTGTTCACCTACAAACTGACAGATCAGGTAAAGCTTTAAAGCAAGTTTTCAGTGCAATGTTTATAGTTCCTTCTTTTAAAATACTTGGGAGTCTACAGTCTCAAAGCATGTTAAATAATTATGCCTTGGTAGTTACAAGGTGTTAACATGTAGAAAGAAATGTGTAATGAAAACAAAAGAGGCTTATCTTGGCTGTGAAATGTATCTTAATGTATTGTGTCTAATGCTGCAGTGGTTGACGACATGCGGAATTATTATAAACAGAGATCTCTGGGAAGCTGGTAGCTATTAGCTCTCTGTGGTCATCATTTCAGGATGTCTCAGCTGCTGCCTTTTGAGACTAACAAGTTTCATCCTGTCTCTGATGTGTTCTGCAGTAGAAGCCATGTCACTTGGACTCCCAAAATATTGTTCAGTTCTAAAAAATCAAAAGAAACAGAAAAACCCCATTCAGATGAATATAAATCCAATGACCACATCAAATGCAAAAAGAAGCAAAAGTTACAAAAAAAATTATATCTATGATATGGCATTAGCTCAATTATAGACCATACTGTTTATCCTTGAGCAGTAAGTAATTCAGTAGGAGAGACATTTTTAAAATATAAAATATATTATTGTAAAACAAGATGAGAAAAATATATTCGTGATATAGATGTTATATCATGTGTACTCAGGATAATGTCAATAAACCAATAATGCAACCAAGCTATGCAACAATAAATAGAACAATGCCACACTGGGAATATTCTGTTTTTCCATTTTGCATCCACAGCATTTACAAATATAAAGTTGTATATGTACTTCTTTGCTAAGGACTATGTACACTCATTACCAAATATAGTTACAGGTGAAATATCCACTTAATGTTAAGTCATGATTTGGGGCATTAACAGGTAAAATCAGTTAATTTTATCCTACCTATAAAGATACTTTATTCAGAGTCACAGAATCTTTTGGAGCAGGGGTGTAAACTCACTTTCACCAGGGGCCACATCAGCCTCGCAGTGGCCTTCAAAGGGCCACATACATTGTAGGACTGTATAAATGTAACTACTCCTTAGCAGTTAAGTGAGCTGGGTAGAAACAAGGTGCCAGGCCAGATAAAACAAGGTGGAAGGCTGGATTCAGCCTGCGGGCCTTGTGTTTGCCACTCGTGTTTTAGAGGTAGAAGAGCTCTTGAAAATTACCTGGTTATACTCTTCATTTTTTTAGGTCAGAAATCTATGATCTAGAAAATTAAGGGATTTAATTAGGATCACTCAGTGGAAAAACCAAGATTTGAATCTAGATCTTCAAGTAGTGAATCTGGAAAGACCATTTATTTTTAAAATATTTTTCCAGGAGCTTGATACAAAAAATAAAACAATAATTTTACTATCAAACAAATTTTATATGACACAAACATATTATCATATAAAATGGAATAACAATTCTAAATATTAAAGGTGGTGGTTGTGAAATTTTAATATATAGTATTAACTTATTCTTTTACCATAAAAGAGTGAGGAAAAGACACACAAACTATTTGTGGAACACAGGAGGAGAAGCTCAAACACAAACATCACAGAAAGATATTCCCAGGCCGACCTGAAAACTTGCTGTGAAACCTAGAAACAGGTGTTTTGGGGGGAAGGGGGGAGTGGCGGTGGTTTGGAATGGACAAGCAAATGCGGCACACTAATACTGTTAACTAGCTAAATTGACAAAGTTTAAGATTTATTCTCTTGTATACACCACAGGTGCATAACATGACTTCAGTCTGTTTCTGATTGCTCAAGTTTAGGTATGACTAGAGATTATCTACATAGAAGACTATAAATAATGTTCTTTTAAGGGAGTAACAGTGTATCTTCTCAATATTGATTCCAAATCATTTGATCTTCATGACACAGCAGTAGTTGCACTCTGTGTTAGATTTTTAAAAGTATTTATATACACTTACCTCATATAATACCCTGCCTCTATAACCTGAGGAGGAATGAATCCTATTTTCAAACAAGAAAAATTGAAGCACAGGAAAGGTTAAGTGGATGCTAGATGGCAGTGCTGAGATTTTGGCCTAGAATTCTAACCATTACACCATACTAAAATGTAAGGATAGATGCATTCAGTGGTCTGGTTTCCCTATTGCTTGAATTAAATAGCCTCTCAATTATCTCTAAATCAATTTCACTGAGAAGGTCTAGATCTTCAGAGATAAAGCTCTTTCTGAGTCATTTACTGGTCCATTTATTATTGGCATGAGGTTCTTATTTTTATCATTGACTATTTTAAATAAAAAGAAACATGGGAATCAGAAGCCCATCATTTTACAAATGAAGGAACTGGGACTCCACATAGCACAGTGAAAGAGACGGGTTTGGAGCAGAAAGACTTGACATTGTATCCAAACTCCATTTAGAGGCTGTGAAATGCTGGGTGTCTCACTTAATCTTTATGAGCCTCAGTTTCCACATCTGTAAATCAGAAATAATCTTACTGACCTGGCATTGTTTGGTCAAAAGTAAAAAGATGAAGTGTTTAACTTAGTGTCCAGAACATACTGAACTCATTAAACATTAGTCCACTAACCTCCCCTGAATGATGCCCAAAGTTACCCTATTCCCTATCATCATGGCCAAGGCTAGAATCTAGTCAGTGATCTTTCTTCTACAACAAGCTGTCAAGCAGCAACACATTTGATGACAGCAAGTATCAAGCACTACTATTGCTAAGAGCCCAGTTTGGATTTCTTTTCATTTTAAACCAGTTTATTATGGGAATTGAAAATGTGGACCAAGGCTAATTGACTTGGCTTTTTAGACAGATTTTCTTCTCTTAATGATTTCAGGGCTAAAAAGACCTCACTGATCAAAAGACATAATTGTAAGACCATGCACCATACCCATCAGGATAAACTACGGGAACAGTTAATCTATCCAAAAGTGATTTCCCAACTGCTTCAATTTCATCAAATTGTTCCTCATCATTAATAGCTTCAGGCTCTTCTGGACAGTCTTGCAAAATCTGCAACAGAAGAGTAACATCATGAGACAGAGAAAGGAAATAAAGCTCATTTAAATTCAGTGGACTAAAGGTGTTTATATTTTGTTTCACTTTAGCATTTTTATGTACACCATTGTATAAGATTGGTATATTATTTGCAAAACTGGCTCAGGAAATTCAAACAAAATGAAATACATAATCCCTACTAATATTATATAATTAAGAGTATGAAAAGGTCTATAGTGATTCCCAAGGGAAAAAAAATAATACTAGACAACTATGTGGAAAGAAAGCTCAAATTGTACTTAAGAAGTATTGTTTGAGATCTCCAAGATGGCGACGGAGTAGAGAGCAGTGCTGATGGTGTTCTCGAGTACCAAAGCAGCTAGAGGACAGGATAAGGAGCGTGAGATGGCTTCAGGACCCTAGGGATTGGTACGGGCAGCATCTGGACACAGGGGAACACAGCCCAGAGGCAGAGGAGGCCAGCAGGACAGGTGAGGCGTTCCCAACTGACCGGCCGGCGGGCGAGGTCGGCTCTGCCCAGAGGGGCGCATTTGACTGAGGCAGCTCCGGGCTGGCTGGTGACTGGAAGTCTCAACAGAGAAGTGCAGGCGGCGAGGGCGAACGCCGTAGGGAACCCGGAATTGAACTCTTGCAGGGGAGGGACTGTGTGAGAGACTCACCCCGGCAACGGGGAGAGGAGGCTCCGTGCACGCGCGGGGCTAGAGGCGGAGAAGAGTCCTGCGTGAAGCCGGAGCGGGGGAGCGGGAAGTGCACCAGCCGGGGCGGCGAGAGGGCCGAAAGCGGAGCTGCTGGGCCACCGGGGAGACAGTAGCTAGAAGCCCCTGCGAGGGGGGAGGCCCAGCCCTGCCCAACCACACAGGCCCCCAGGCTCTGCGGGAAACTCCAGGCGGCGAGCCTCCGAGCCGGGAACTAGTGGCGGGAGACCCACCATTGCCGGAGACAAAGGCCGTGCAGCCCACGCCTGGGAGGGGCTCATCACAGAGGCCGCGTAAAGGACTCCAAGGAGAGCTGATTGGCTTGGGGGCGTGGTGCCCGCCCTGGAAGGGCGGGACAGTGTAGGCGGACCCTGGACAGTGTTGACTGACAGGACCGGCCTCCTCCCCGAACTGCGGGGGCGGGACCAGTCGTCACAGGGACCAGCGAAATTGCGGGCTGCCCTGCAGAAGTGCTGGGGGCGCGTCCTGGGCAGGAACCTCCACCATGAGTGGGAGGGGGCTCCCTGCGGGCTCCAGAACACCCAGCCAGGATGCTGAAGGCCCAGCCTACCTGGGGGCGGACACTCAGAATCAGCCCTACTGCGACAATCAGAGGCCCTGCCACGCACCAAGACCAGCTAGAATATAGACTATAGACTGTAAAGTCCTGACCAAGAAAAAGAGGCAGCATCAGGAAAGGGATTGCTGCCAATCTCAAGCACCTGAATTATACCGAGAGCAATATGAACTA